>BRDA01018413.1:0-13040 GCA_036984385.1 Crenuchus spilurus | reverse complement strand
AAAGGAACCAAGACTTGAAAAGAAGAAAAGATCTCAATGAGTGTGAAGAGGTACTACTGAGAAATTCAAGACTGGAAAAGAAAAGATTTAGAGAAATGTAAAACCAACTGAAACAAACTAAGACTCACAATGATACATTTCTCAAGAACATAATGAAGAACCACTGAGAAGAACCAATACTTCAACAGAAAAAACCTCCTTTAAGAACTTGGGGAAGAACCACAGAGAAGAACCAAGACTAAAAAAAAACTTCATAAGAACATGAAGAAGAACCACAGAGAAGAACCAAGACTCCAAAGTAACAACTCTATAAGAACATGAAGAAGAACCACAGAGAGGAACCAAGACTCCAAAGGAACAACTCCATAAGAACATGAAGAACCACAGAGAAGAACCAAGACTCCAAAGGAACAACTCCATAAGGACATGAAGAACCACAGAGAAGAACCAAGACTCCAAAGGAACAACTCCATAAGAACATGAAGAAGAACCAAAGAGAAGAACCAAGACTCCAAAGGAACAACTCCATAAGAACATGAAGAAGCACAGAGCAGATCTGAGACTCTGAAAGGACAAGCGATCGTCCTCTGAGCCTCACCGGAGGAGAGAAGATGACGAGACTAATTATACCTGAATTATACGGAGATCTGAGATAAGATCAGGATGATCAGATTGTAAATTGCTAAATGATTAGAAAGCTGCCTGAGGACGATCTGCTGGATTACTGTTTACGGAGGCAGGCATACACAAGACATTAGCTGTAAGACGTTCAACATGAATGCAAGAAAAGGAGAAACAATGGTCCCCTGGATGCTCTGAACAGTTTGAATAAATCACTGCTGACTTCAGAGTTACTTCACCTTCATTTAAAGGCTTGAATGGATGATGACTGGACCAAAAGAAATGGCCCAGAATGACTTCAAGTTCCATTAACTTGCATTAAAATCAGAGTTATCATTTTGGAAGACTGTCACTCATTCGTTCATAAATCTGACCAATCACAGCCCTCCACCTGCATATATAAAGAACAATCATGCATTGTCCTGTTGTCTGGTGGTTGGCTCTTCCCCCTGCCTTCCTTCTACTTGACAGGCCCAGCTACGGCCTGATGCTCCGAGACCCGGGTCCAGGACGAGGCTTATGCCAAAAAAGACTTTCAATCCTTATTAATTATGAATGCGATGTTAAAATCTATGGAATTGAAATTCCCCAACTCTGAGCCTTCATGACTGCTTTCTGCTTTTGCAAACAAACTCTTCACTTTAAAACTGAACTAAACTGAAGACTACATCCTCCTGCTCATGCATTTCATTTGCAAAGTGTCGGGTTTTCCAACAGAGCATGCTTTTAGCATCAGTGAATGTTTGTCTCTGGGACCTTCCAGATTTAGAAACATGTCTACCAAAGCCTACAAGCGTACAAACACCTGCAAAGAGGAAGTGACATGATGGTGTCTGAGCATTCAGTGGTCTCCAGGGATGGTCTTGGTCTGGGAAAGCTCTCGAAGAGTCCACAAGGAGGGTTTGACATGGTGTGAAAGTGTTTCTGTACCAACCTCTCACTGGAGTACAGGGGAAGATTGTAGAGTGTTTTGTACTGCATCGACCAGGGGGGCAGGGGATCGGGGGATCGGGGCAGGCCTGTAAAGCTGAGAGGTTTTGGAACGAGCTGGGCACACACAAGGAGAAAAGTAATTGCACCACTTTTGCTGTTATTTTGCCAGCATACAAGACAGAGGTCTCCCAATAGCAGCCTGAACAGTAGATGACCCACTTTGGTGCGGAATTGGTTTGTGAATTTTCAGAAAATTCAAGCAAGCATTGTTTGCTGTACGCCGCTCAGGGCTGATTGTTTCCATGTACGTGTGTGCCTGTGTACATCTTATTTTGACAGCTGAAACAATTCACCTTTTTTGGAAGCCGTTGCACGGAGCAGGCCAACTGATATTGTTGCACGCAGTGTCCCGAAGGCGCTGTAGCTAACACAGAGGAGAACAGTCTTTGGAAAAGGAGGAAACACAGCTAATCCAGATTAATCACCCCGGTTCCAAAGGCTTCCTGCGCCTTTGCGGTGTCTAATTGTGATTGTATTTATTTATTTATTTTGTGAGCCGGCTGCTGCTGCTGTATAGACGAGCCCCTGGGGCTCACCTCTCCTCTTCTTCCTCCTCCCTCTCTTCTCCTTCGCTCGTCGTTCTCAGCACTTTTGCACCTCTCGGTGAGAATGCCGGGCAGACTCATTAACTGCATATTAGATCTCTCTTTCCTCGCTCCCACTCCATTATCTCTTTCTCTCCATCTGTTGTCGACCCCTTCGTCATAATCTCAGCTGAGGCCTGAACCGATACCTTTTCCTCCGGCAAACGACATCCAGATCGTTAACTCGTCCCACAGCCAGATAAGCGCTAATTTGTCCACAGGAGATACACGACTGAGTGCAGTCTAAGGATTATGTATTATTAAAAGATGTCGGGGTCCATATATTGACATGGTACACCTGAAATGTAAATGTGCCGCATGTTATATAAACATGCTGAAGGTGGAATAATTTGCCGCTGGGTGTCGAAGGGGACAGATTTGATTTTGTTTATCTGTTACTACTGAGGGAACATGGGTTATAATCTCAAGCTTTAGCGAAGACCTTATTCATCAAATTTATTTTTCTGATGCTGTAATTGTAACCAAAATATTCATAGACCTCTCACAGCCCAACCACGCACTGTATAACCTCTTGTCATCCAGGAGAATTTGGGACAGAACCAGTCGGCTTAGGTCCAGCTTCTTCCCTGCGAGTATCCCACTGCTGAGCTCCACACTTCAACGGTAGAACATTCTGTATTGTGTACACTGCAACACTGTAATTAATCACTACTGTTTATTTTACTGATTACAGTATGTCCATTTACACTCAATACTATTGCACTGTACACTGTATTACTACACTGTATGCTTTACTATTACACTGTATACTGTACATTTACACTGTGTACTGTATTACTACACTGTATACTCTACTTTTACAATGTATACTCTACATTTACACTGTATACTGTATTACTACACTGTATACTCTACTTTTACAATGTATACTCTACATTTACACTGTGTACTGTATTACTACACTGAATACTGGATTACTGTTTACGGAGGCAGGCATACACAAGACATTAGCTGTGTGAACATTGTAGGTAAGACGTTCAACATGAATGCAAGAAAAGGAGAAACAATGGTCCTCTGGATGCTCTGAACAGTGTGAATAAATCACTGCTGACTTCAGAGTTACTTCACCTTCATTTAAAGGCTTGAATGGATGACTGGACCAAAAGAAATGGCCCAGAATGACTTCAAGTTCCATTAACTTGCATTAAAATCAGAGTTATCATTTTGGAAGACTGTCACTCATTCGTTCATAAATCTGACCAATCACAGCCCTCCACCTGCATATATATGCAAGGGCGTAACTTTGGGTCCAACATTGGGGGGGTTGAGCTGTCTGCATACTTATTTATTTATTAAATCATTTACTTTTCTAAAAGGATTCAGGAGATTTTGGGTTAACCGTATTAGAAATACATTGTAATGCTTTTACTGTGTATTTATTTAATTTTCTTTGTATTTACTCTGCACCTTAAACAATTAAGAAATGCGGAGCTAGCTAACGGAGCTAGCTAAAATACCTTAACGGGTATTCATAGTGTGTCTGATACACAGCGGCATAGTTATTCAGTCATCAGCTAACAATACATTTACATTTACCTCATTTTGATTTTTCCGCTTTTTACAAGGCGGTGTTGTCGATCAACAATGAAAAATGTTTTTTGTCCACTTTTTGGTGCTCTTTTCGTTTTTTCTTATGATACCCACTCCCCCAGCAGCTGCTTGCACAAGCAAGCAAACGGTCAGGGTTGCCAGGTCCGGCAAAAATGATCCAGTCCAAAGTCAGTCTAAAACCCGCCCTTCAGAAGCTTGAACTAGCACGTTTGAAGCAAATGGCAAAACAACTATGAGTGTACGACTTAGTATTTTGTTTATAAGGGATTTTTTATCAGCCATTATTAACATGATAACATTAGTGTTTATTAATTATTTTATAACAGTTTATCCAGTCAAGAACATTTAATAGTAACACAATTAGCAAAAACAAAAAAAAAGGAACTGTCTTTCTCTCTCTCTCTCCTTTTCAGGCTGTACTTCCTTATGTCGTTATGTTCTCCTCATTCGTATTGTTGCATTCAATCTTCCAACACCCACTTTTCTTGTTGTTTTTTGGCGGCTGCGGTCATTTTTAAAAGTAGCCCAAAAAACGCATCCCTCCACGCTTTAATTTTCACCCGCGACTGCATTTTCAAACAAGCCCAATTTGGCGTGAAAACCACGAACCTGGCAACCCTGCAAACGGTGAGCGCTGCTGCTAGGTTTTTGTGGGGAAAGGGGAGTTACATTACCAAAAGATTAAACATCCTAGTATTTTACCTAAAGTTGATCATGAAAAAAGAAAATTAACAAGTTATTCATGAAAGATGTTTTTGTAAATTGAAATTATGTGACTTTATTGGGGGGGTTATAGTGATTGGATCAGATTATTGGGGAGGTCATAACCCCCCTATCCCCCCCGCAAATTACGCGCATGTATATATGTATTATAATATTATGTATTACTACACTGAATACTGCACATTTACACTGTATACTGTACATTTGCACTGTATATTATATTACTACACTGCATACTGTACATTTACACGGTATACTCTACTATTATACTGTATACTCTACATTTATACTGTATACTCAACTATTACACTGTATACTGTACATTAACACTGTAAACTGTATTACTACACTGTATACTGTACATTTCTAATGTATACTCCACTATTACACTGTGTACTGTCCATTTACACTGTATACTGTATTACTACACTGTATACTGTACATTTCATCTGCATACTCTACTTTTAAACTGTATACTGTTCATTTACACTGTATACTGTATTACTACACTGTATACTGTACATTTACACTGTATACTCTACTGTTACATTGTATACTGTACTATTACACTGTATACTGTACATTTACACTGTATACTCTACTATTACACTGTATACTGTACATTTACACTGTATATTGTATTACTACACTGTATACTGTATGTTTACACTGTTTGCTCAACTATTACACTGTGTACTCTATTACACTGTTTACTGTATTACTACACTGTATACTGTACATTTACACTGTATACTCTACTATTACACTGTATACTATACTATTACACTGTATTCTCAACTATTACACTGTATACTGTACATTTACACTGTATACACTACTATTAGACTGTATACTGTACATTCACACTGTATTCTCTATTATTACACTGTATACTGTATTACTAAACTGTATACTGTCCATTTACACTGTACACTACTTTTACACTGTATACTGTACATTTACATTGTATACTCTATTACACTGTATATTTTACATTTACACTGTATACTGTACATTTCTTCTGTATACTCAACTTTTACACTGTATATTGTACATTTACACTGTATACAGTATTACTACACTGTATACTGTATATTTATACTCTATACTCTACTAATACATTGTACACGGTACATTTACCCTGTATACTCTACTATTACACTATATACTGTACATTTACATTGTATAGTGTATTACTAAACTGTATGCTGTCCATTTACACTGTATACTCTACTATTACACTGTATACTCTACATTTATACCGTATACTCAACTATTACACTGTATACTGTCCATTTACACTGTATTCTATACTAATACACTGTATACTGTACATTAACACTGTAAACTGTATTACTACCCTGTATACTGTACATTTCTAATGTATACTCTACTATTACACTGTATACTGTACATTTACACTGTATACTCTACATTTATACTGTATACTCAACTATTACACTGTATACTGTCCATTTACACTGTATACTGCACTATTACACAATGTAAACTGCATTATTACACAATATACTGTATTAATACACTGTATACTGTACCTTTTACTCACTGAATATATAAAATTTGTATTTTAACTCATAATTGAATCAACACATCTGTACTTATTTATGCTGTCTCTACTTATTTGTATCACGTAAACTCAACATATGTTCTGGAAATTCTATGGACTGTATGGAAGTGTACTGGACTAACTAGCCATTGTAATGTTTCCTCTTTAGTCTGAATTGTTCTCAAATTCAGCTCAAAAGTAACTTTTTGCAAATATAATTTTCATTCCATTTTGCCAGCTTAACAAAACCCAAAGATCTCGACTATCTAGACATGTTGAGTGTTTCATTAACATATGTACCCCAGCAGGAGCACGGCTAATGAATTTCACAGCTGTGAGTCAGCCGATACAGTAAAACACTCCCAACCTTATGACTAACATGGGCGCAATGTCCTGATAATCATAATAATACACACTGACAGGCTCATTAAGGCCATTATAATGCTGATTTGTCAAAATATTGACTCTGCAGAGCCACCGAGCTTGGCTAGGACTGCCTCTCGTGTTTGGTCGAATCGAAGAAATTACAGGGGCAATGAAGCAAAGTGTCGGCGCCGCAGTGATGATGTGAGAACACACTTAAACCGAGGCCATGTGGTGATGGTCCCACGCTGAGAGAGCAGACTCATTTATCAGCGGCACATGGTGCTACACCACTGCATGTGTGATCCAAACAAATCTGCACCATATCACAACATGCCAAATGTCATTTGAGCCTATTCGCTCCATTGTCTGGTCAATGTCCAAGGCGTCCATCAGGTTGATCAAATAAAAGGACAAGGACAGATATTGGCAGACGCATAATTAGAGGTGTATCGGTCAGTTGAGCTCAATGACACAAACACAATTTGATTACATGGCAAAGGAGTATAGGCTTTCAATGGCGTTCACATTGATCTGATGGACTAAACTGTGCCCTGAGATGATAATAGACACCCTTGGCGTCTCACTTAATGCTCAAAAGCAAAAACTAGATCTCGCTGAGCACGTCTTCTGAGGCACCGAAGTCTGCACGGCTCAATAGCCGCCGTCCTTTGATCTTACATTAGTTCTGAAACTCGGATGATAATAATATTGTGTTTGTTGCGAAAGCCGCTCTTCTCTTTGATTTGGAATAAATGGAGCTGGATCATATGGCCTTTGATGGTATGATGTAATATACCTTTATATATCTTGTTCATCTGTCTCTTTATTTAAGGCTGGCCGTTGTCCTCGGCCGCTGGACTTTGCTGGACTACTTTATTTATTTATTTTAGATTTCTGAGACAAAACCACAGAAAATAATCATGCAGAGTACACGTTACAGTCATAACGCAGAATTTGGAGTTATTGGGTAATATTTTAACAATTTATATACATAAAACACTAAAAACGTCTTTTACAGTTAAGAGCTATTATAAGTTATTACATCCATTACAATAACTTCAGTGGCCTCGAGCAAGGCACCTAACCCCAAACTGCTCCCTGGACGGATGTTGGCTGTGTATTTGGGAATGTGTGCTCACTGCCCCCATAGTGTGTTCACTAGTGTGTGTGTGTGTGTGTGTGCTTCACTGCAATTCCTCTATGTGCAAGCACACTGTTCAATGAGTGTGCACTTTCATGTTCACTTTTCACTTTCATGTGCCCTTCAGAAAGACACCCGACCCCCAGCTGCTCCCCAGGTGCTGCGAATAAGGTGTGCTCACTGTTCACTAGTGTGTGTGCAAGCACTTTGGTCAATGAGTGTGCACTTTCACTTCTCACAGAAAAGTTAAATAAATAAATAAATAAATACCATCCTGTGAAAAAGATTTGCACTCAGTGAAGTCAACGTGCAGCGATTACTAAACACCTTCCTGATTTAACACAAGACACCAAAACACAGCAACATTTGCAGAAGTCTCGGCTGACCCACGGGCTCTCCTCTCCTGCGCTCACGAAGATGGTGGTAATTTGAACTTTCCACTGTTTTAATGACATTTGCGCTGGAGGCTTTTGACAGAATGTTCTTCCAGTCGAGTAAATATGTAAATACAGACCGGCGCGTCGCTTCTCATTAGGCCGATCGCGGCGCTCGTTAATTAAAACTTTTTGATGATTCTGCTGAAACAAAGTTTTTTAATAAGAAACAGCTCATTCAGAGCCGAGCTCTCAGGTGCAGAAGAAGAAGACCTTCAGGTAGACACACAGCGCTGCTGTAACAGTGCGGGTCTGATCTTGCATTTGAGTGACTCTTCCTTGCGTGATGTACATTATCAGAGCTCGGCGTGTGGTTGATGCCCTCGGTCTCAGGAGCAGTATTTATCCAGCGCCATCTGCTCCGTGCCTGGGGCGAGGCTCGTTCTGACAGAGCCCACGGGTCACGCAGGGGAGATAGAGGCCTAACCTCGCCTGTCTGTGAAGGATAAGGCTCTGTTCTCTACCTGAAATGACATCAAACACCGTAAGGTGACTGTACAGATTTTCTGAAATGAAAAAGGATAAACATCAAAGAGTTTAAAGCATTAATACCATAAAGCATTAAAACAAGACCAAAGTCTCAGGGACTGCTCCAACATTCGTCCTGGATGCTAGACTAGGCTTCTTTGCAGGTATATGGAAGCGTACGGGTCTACCAGTGGTGCACATATCCCAGTCTACAGGAAATTCTGCAAATTATGGACAAAAAAGCCAAACGCCACCTGCAGGAGCCTGAAGTTACTACACACAAGGAGACTAATATATATATATATATATACTGAAATGTAAGTGCGATGCCAAGCACATTTCAGCCCTTTTTCCATTTTCTCTCAGATATGATTATGATCTCTTTCTGCCCTGACCGCAGTGAATTCAGTATGCAGTGTGATTGACAGAGGCAGAGCGTGATATAATGTGGTTATCAGCATCCTGTAGCTATAAAGGCACAATGTGTAGCAAAGCAGCACTGGTAGCAATATCAAGGCCTCTCCTTTCATATTTTATGGTGTCTTCTATCCTCTGTCGTATCAAAGATTTATGGCTTACATGGGTGTGCTGCCTGAGGATATCTCTAGAAACATAAACATTATTCAAAAACTGAAGCGGGGAGAGAGGAGAGAGAAATGCCAGCGCAGGAAATCAACTGCTGCAAGCGAACTTCATTCAAAGCAAACAGGAAGCGCATCACAGCAGTGTCTGATTTTCGCTTAATCAGAGGCTTTTTTGGAGGCAGTTCCAGGCCCGCTGCCATCTTCCTGTGTCTCTGTGTCTACAGCTCTGCTGGAGAGGCACTGATCCCTGGGAATTCACAGATTAACATTTGTGAGAGGTTTAACTCAGCACACACATACAAAGAGTCCACACACACACACACACACACACACACACACTGCAGATATTTGCCTGTAGAGGAAATCTCTTATTCATATGCCAACTCAGAAAAAAAAAGATGTATGACCCGCGTTCCTATATCTCATATTGACATCTCACGACAATTTACAGAGTGACATGTATCTAAATGAAGCGGCGGCGGGATACCAGCATGTGATTTTGATAAGGCTGTGATACGGCTGGAATTTTAATGCAAAAGGGGGTTATTAGACAAAACCTCGTCGATTGCATTTTTCCACAACAAGTAAACGTGGAAACAAATTGCCTGGGATTGCGCAGTGAACGTGTCAGCGGTGGCAGATGTGAAATATGGGTGGATGAGAATAAATCTGTGGGTCTGCACTTGCAGCATATGGGATATGTCTGTAAGTTAGCCAACATTTCACCATCAGCACAACTGAAGACTTCAGCAGTTTGCTCCATATTAACCCTGTGAGGCCTGAAGCATCAAACGACTGGTAGGAAACTCTAATCCTTTGAAACGGGTGAGTTAATTTGACCTTCTGACTCCTTACAAAATAACACATTGCATATATGAGTTGTGTCATATTTAATACATCCAGAATCTTTTGGTCACAGTATGTGTCACACCCCTCACCTCTGCATTATCTCCGCAAGTCTCCGTCTTAGTCCAGGTGTTCTGGGTTTAATTATGTGTTTTCCATGTGCTTTTATATGTCTTCATGTCATGTCCCCGCCCTCATCATATCATCCTGGCATATGCTTTTGTTTACATTTTACATGTGCCGTCCTTGTCTCCACGTGTTTGTTTGTTTGATCTTTCACATGTCTCCAACCTCTAGTTACTTCATGTCATTACACAGCCCTGCCATCTCATTAGGTCTTGATGTGGTTTGTTATTTAACCTTCCCTGTGTTTCACAGTCTTTGTTAGTCATTGAATGTTGTGAATGCTTGTGAATGTGTATATGTCAGTCTCAGTTTTGCTATAGTGTTGTTTTATTTTATACAGCCAATGTGTAATTTCTTTATAATAAAATCTTGCTTTTGGACACCATCTCTGCATCGTCTCCTCCTGCCTACCCTGTGTTACCATATGACAGTTGAGTTTTCTTTGTATTTTTACTGAAAATGTGTATATAAAAAAAAAAAATACAGTATATAAATGACCTTATGCATGACATACAGTATATGACCCAACTATGCTCAGCAGATTAAGACACTATTATAAGAGGATTATAAGTTTGAATTAGGGCACCTGGGGCATGAGACAGCAAAATTGACCATCTCTCCAGGTGGGTAGATGGTGCTCTCTCTACATCACTACTAAGTAATGCCCGCTGGCTCAGGTGTCTGTTAGCTGATGTATCAGAGCTGAGGATCCTGAGCTCATTGGCTGATCACTGATGATGTGTCAGCAGCAGTTAGAAAAGAGGCGGAGCCTAACTTCACATCAGAAGAGGTGCTAGTCTTCACCCTTCTAGAGTCAGGGACACATGCTGTCTGACAGCATCCCTTACTGATGCCCAAACTCTATATCTCTGATATTAAGCAGATGTTCTTAGGCCTAGACAGAGATAAAGTTCACTTTCTCCTCCTAAAGAAAGCTGATTCGGGTGGGTGGACACAGCGGGTCACCGTCACTGACTCAGCCTCGTTCATATTGTGTTAATGTGTCACAGACTGAAGAAGTGAGACTCCTGCGTATCTCTGCTGCCGTACGTTTGCCACAATCGTGGCTTCATTAGCAGGACATCAAATGCATAGGAGAGGAGAGGAAGAAAGAGAGAGCCGCTACCTCTCTGCGATGGTGGGATGAAAGAGTAGCTATATTGTGTAATGGGTGCAGAGTTTCGAAAGGAGAGCTCTTTGATTTTCCTTTTATTATACATGAAAAAAAGCCGTGCTCTTTTGATGGGCCTCGGCGGCCGCTGGATTTCCCAGGTTTGACTGACGTGCTCAGAGGACCTGATGGCTTTAAGAGTCCAGGTTGTGGTTTGGTAATTACAGGTGAGAGAAATCGCAGAGCAGATCATGCTGTCTTCGACCCATCGAGGATTATGAGAGGAAGACTCAGTGCTGATTTGCAGTTATTGATGGATGGACGGTTGAGGTCAGCAGGATTTTCCACTGAGCTTATTTGGTCAATCTGAGGCGATGGTGGTACGTTATTGGCATTCACATCATTAGAATGTTTTAAAAGTATAGAACATTTTATAAGTAATGGATGAATGAATGCATAATATGCACCAGCCTTAACATTAGTTAATGTGCTTAACCCTTTCACTATAGTGTATGTTATTATCTTCTACATGCATTAGTTTAAATATTACAACTGCACGACGGCCTCTTTAGTGGACGCTATTTAAAACGCTGTGTGTAAGTGTAAGTGCAGTAAAACACATGGTAAAGAAAAACGGCTGATGGATGGGCAGGAACTGCATCTAGCTTTGTAAAATTCTTCTACATATCAACATCTTTGTGCATAAATAACATTTTAGCAGCAACAGACACATTTATTAAGGAATATAATTGTTGTTGTGTTGTTTTATAAATAATACATTACTATTAAACAGTGGTTGTCATGTATCCTAAATATCTTTTTCATAAATAATTAGAGCAATAAATGTTAAAATATTACATTATACTCTACATAACCTGAACTTACATTTGAATGATGTGGTGAACATTTAATGTACGTTTTGAGCTCAGAACTGAATAAACAGAGGTGTTGGCTACACACTGCTCATTACAGTTTTTACACATTGTTTGTGCTTTTATTTCTAAAGCTTAACTAATGTGAGGCGACACTCCGTTTTCACTCATTCAGTGGCTCCTATAATGAATATTTATGAGATGAGGTGTGAGGTGAGAGGTCATTTGTTTATGTTCACCTCAGGTGAGATGTAGATCAGCATGACTTTTATAACCTTTATATTTTGAGTGATTATTGTAGCAGATGTGAGCACAGTATGAGACGTTACTGAGACTTTTTCTCTGGAGAAACATCCAAGCAGTATGAGACTACAGCCTGTGAGTTTCTGATCTGGTGTGCAGGAGAAGCTGAGATGTTAGGATTTGGTTCTCTGGGATGGTGAATATTTTCAGTCACATCTTTAGATGGACCGTTCTGCACATCTGTAAAACATTAGCTCTGCTCAGATTACTATGTTGTAAATAAAGCACAGTGCCCTCTGGTCTAATAGTAAAAAATCACATTTCCAGACTTTTTTCCCGGCTTCAGAGTCCCGCAAGCAGCACATTTATCTTGTGTTACGTTCATGAACACACGAGTTCCAGCAGCACGGTGCTGTTAGCGAGACGTCGGCGTACGCCTCACAGACTCTGAATGAGCTTAGCTAATGGTGTGAAGCGTTCAGGCTCCATCTCCTTATTTCTGTGTTTACTTAATCACGAGCCATCAGCACATTATTACGAGTTAATGGTTAAAACAGCCTTTTGTAATTACACAAATCTCTTCCCTTACTGTATTAAGGCTTTACTCTTTATAGACTAATCACACGGATGTGGCCGGGCTACTTATCAAAGGCAAGGTGCTCTCATTTGGAGGGCTGGGGTCTTATTTTTGTGGTTTTTTTTTGCAGAAAAGGTCGAGCGGAGGTCACCGGTGGCCTCCAGAAACAATTAAAACTGCCGGTGATTTTCACAGACAGGCCGCCGGCCGCC
>BRDA01018408.1:14578-33926 GCA_036984385.1 Crenuchus spilurus | reverse complement strand
GATGTTTTCCCAGAAGGATTTTGGCTTCCTTACATACATTTTGGCAAACTGCAGTCTAGCTTTTTTATGTCTCTGTGTCAGCAGTGGGGTCCTCCAGGGTCTCCTGCCATAGCGTTTCATTTCATTCAAATGTCGACGGATAGTTCGAGCTGACACTGATGCACCCTGTGCCTGCAGGACTTTGGAACTTGATTGGGGCTTCTTATCCACCATCCGGACTATCCTGCATTGCAACCTTTTATCAATTTTTCTCCTCCGTCCACGTGCAGGGCAATTAGCTACAGTGCCATGGGTTGTAAATTCTAAATGCCATGTGGTTCTTGATTATGTTGCGCACCATGAACAAAGTAACATCAAGATCTCTGGAGATGGACTTGTAACCTTGAGATTGTTGATATTTTTCCACAATTTAGGTTCTCAGGTCCTCAGACAGTTCTCTTCTCCTCTTTCTGTTCCCCATGCTTAGTGTAGCACACACAGACACACAATGCAAAAATTGAGTCAACTTCTCTCCTTTTTATCTGGTTTCAGGTGTGATTTTTAAATTGCCCACACCTGTTACTTATTACAGGTGAGTTGAATGAGCATCACATGCTTGAACCAAAGTTATTTACCCTCAATTTTGAAAAGGTGCCATTAATTTTGTCCGGCCCATTTTTGGAGTTTTGTGTGAAATTATGTCAAATTTGCCTTTTTTTCCTCTGTTTTTTGTGTTGTTCCAATACACACAAAGGAAATAAACATGTGTATAACAAAACATGTGTAATTGCAATAATTTTCTGGGAGAAATACTTCATTTTCTGGAAAAAATTCAGGGGTGCCAACACTTTCGGCCATGACTGTGTATTCACAGTGTCATTCCTCTCATTACCATCTCTCTCTCTCTCTCTTTCTCTCATCCAGTTTTGACCTAATCCCATTTGTTGAGTCATTAGCTGCAATTTACACCATCGAAACTATTAATGACTCTGGCTTTCTTCCTGGGGTTCACCTTGGATATCAGATGTGTGACCCTTGTGCATATGCAAGCAAAGCCTTACAATGTGTGGAGCACATGCTTTCTTTTAACCAATCCTTTCCAGTCCTCGCTGACTACTCCAACTTTTCTCCACCTGTGAAGGCAGTCCTGGGAGAAAGATACTCAGAATTGTCCACTCCTGTGGCCAAGTTCCTCAGCCTCTATATGATTCCTCAGGTAAAGTAATACTGATTGTGGTAAAAAGGTGTAGGCCAGAGAAGTAGGGATATGTAAATGGTAAATAGCCCATTAATTATATATTAATGTATGTACAATATTATGCAAAACTCACTTTTTGTGTGTTTTTGTATTTCCACTTGGGAAAATACCCCACCACCACAACCCTTCCCCCTCCCCCCACCACACACACACACACACACACACACACACACACACACAAACACACACACACACACACACTTACCATAAAATATTAGTTCACCCAGTGCTGTTTCTATTGCTTTGAGAAAGAATCCATTCCACTTAATTGATAGGAGAATACTCATACCAGTAAAAGTCCACTCCAGGTTTTCTTGGTTACTCACTGCACTGCCTGCAGCATAAAGAGTGAAATGAATCCTCAGTGCAGGCTGCTCAAAATTTTGGGTCAGATGTATCTTATGTGCTGTCCTGAGCACAGGGACTGCTCTGTTCTGTGGACACTCTGTTCTGTATTGGATGGGAAACATTAAAGAAAAAACCTTCCCCAAAGGAAGCCTGGTTTTGGTATCACACTATACCAATAAGACTGTTTGGACAACACTATATTTACCTACAAATGTAACATCACTATAATTGTAAGTCAAACTGGATAAGAACATCTACTAAACGCATGAATATAAATGTATGAGGAGGTGTTATTACTGTGTGGGTCTCAAAACCCAAGTGACAGGGACTATATGGAGTATATGAATAGCACCATCGTTCGATTGAGACATACTACCAAGAGATGGAGTTCTTTTAGGTAACCAAAGTATGAACTTCTTCATGAGGTCTCCTCATTTTTAAACTGTAGTCAATTCATTCTACTGAGTAATAAGAGGTCACTGTGAGATCAGCATTTCAGCTGTTGACTTGTTCAGAAATGCACCAATCAGGAATTGGAAACATTTTGTTATATTATTTATATCAGACTTTTTTTCATCTTTCTCCTAACAGATAAGCTGCACATCATCTTCACCAGCACTAAGTGATAAGTTACGCTATGCATGCTTCTTTCGTGTTATTCCAAGTGATATTTACCAAACACTAGCACTGGCAAAGTTCATGAAGCATTTTAACTGGGATTGGGTTGGAGTGGTGACCCTTGATGATGACTATGGGAAACCTGCCCTTGAGTTGTTTCTGCAGAATTCAAAAAATCAAGGTATATGTGTAGCTTACCAGGAAGTATTACCAAACTACTTAGGCTACACAAACATCACACAGCGCATCACAGATGTGGCTAAAACAATCCGAGACTCCAATGCCACTGTTGTGCTGCTCATCCTGAGACCAGAACTGGTTCAGATGCTCTTTGAAGAAATAATCAAGACAAATACTTCTCGAATCTGGATCGCCAGCGATGCCTGGTCTATAACTCGCTTTGTAATGAAGACGAAGGACATAAACAAGGTGGGAGAAATCTTTGGCATTAGCTTCCTCTCGGGGGACATTCCAGGTTTTAAAGACTACCTCCAGAACCTAACAGTAGGTCCAGGAGTTAGAAATGATTTCATCAAGGAGTACAAGCAAATGAGGTTCAACTGCAGCACTGGTCAGCAATCACAGCACACATCACCTTTGGCCTGTGAAGTGACAGACCCCCTGGAGGCCAACGATGACTACCTGGTTCAGGCTGTGGACCTGACAGAGATCTATGGTCAAAGACTGGCTGTGTATGCTGTAGCTTATGCCATCAAGGATCTTCTTCAGTGTAATGACACTGCCTGCCCTGGAGATACAGACTTTACCCCATGGAAGGTAAATTTGTCTGTTATATTTATATATCTGCAGTAAGTGGGAATTTATTCTGATGACCATTCTGATTAAAGATGTTTGAGTCTCTTGTGCTATGTAATAGTCCACCTTTAAATTGCCTTCTATTTCAAAGTGTAAGACGTACATCAGGACATTTAGGAATAATCCACAAATGTTATTGCTCAAAGGTTCCCCTTTGATGACTCAAGAGAATTATTGGAGATCTACTAAAATTCTTTAGGAAATAGCATGAGAGCAAAAGAAGACACTTCTGCAATCTTACAATATATTGTTGTCTGTAAAGCCCTATTTGGATTGGATTTAATGTATATGAGGTCCCAGTGTAATTTGTCTTTCTCATGAGCTCTTCTCTAATTTTATTTACATCCGTATGCACCAAGTCTGAGTTATTTCCCTCGTCCTCTGAGAAAATTATAGGCTGAATTACTTACAGGTTTTTTTTTACTTAACAGAGCTCATCTTATCATTTTAATCTCGTCCATAAACAAATCTCTGTGATTTTCCAGGCAGAAGTTGCCTCGTTTAGAATATAAAGAGTTTGGGCTGCTACTACTAGCATTATTTTCTCTTTTATCCACCAAACCAATAAATATTAAAGCCTTTGAAAAGTCACTTAATATTCAACTTGGTCTGGATGAAAGATCCTCCACTTCATACTCTACCTGAGCATGCGGAGGGAAACAAATGGAAAATCCTTAAGAAAGCCCAGTTTACAAATGCTACAAATGAACTGTGATCATATTATCATATGATGCAGACATCTGTGTTTATAAAACAACCTCTCAGATAATCCTGTAGTTATTTTAATTCCATCCAGATGAAGGAGTTTCAACACTGAGGACGTACCCCTGATAAACCCATCCAATCCAACTTGGGCTTCAATCTCCTTGGAATTCATCCCTCCAGGATTGAAGTTGCCCACTCCTGCCTTCTTATGAGCTTAAGAGGTTAAAGAGTCTGTAAATGATGATAAATCCATTACAGCACATACAACAAATAGTAGTCAGGGGTCACCAACAAAATGAGCAAAACTGACGCCCCCCGCTATATACACACACACACACATACACACACAAGTAAACAGAGACAGGATCTGAGAAACAGCCATTTGATTTGTATCACTATGAATGTGGGAAATTAACAGTAGAAATGAGTTTTCTCAATAAATATTTACATTATCTGTACATTTTCCTTAGACAGTATCAGCTTAAAGCTGTTAACATTTGTAGATGAAGTACAGTGACCGCGAAGTATTGTTCAGGTGCTGATATGACACAATTACAAATCAGTTAAAAATTTTTTTTTTTTTTTTTTTGCATTTTCAGCTTGTGGAGATTCTTCATCACATTAACTTTACATTGGATGACAACACATATTCTTTTAATGAATATGGGGAGTTTGAGAATGCTTATGACTTCTTTAGGTGGACGCCCAGTGGTGAAGAAAGAATACCTGAAGTGGTGGGAAAGTTCCTCATAAAGAATAAAGAAATAGAAATCTATCAGGACAAAATCCCCTGGTCCAATGACACGGTGAGATCAAAACATGTTTTATGTTCTTATGCTCTGAAAATGTGGTTTATAGTAACATTCTTGCTACAGTTCTATTTAAATATAATATATTTTTATATATAGTGTATTCAACGTTGTATAGTCTGTATACTCTATATTTTTATATACTATATTTGATAGGCTTCTCTATTTTTTTAGATTCTAGATTTCTATTTGTATATATATATAAACATAAACATATCCCCTGCGACACTCGTCACAGTCACGTTTGAAAGACAAACGTCTGACCACATATATACTGTACAACGCTCCGCCGAGCTTAAAATTGACAGTTTAGAAGAAGATCGGTCTTTAAATGAAGAACGGAGAACATTTGGTGAGACGACATGAGGAAAGTGGTGATGAGGACGCTAGCACCGTTAGCCCAAAGACACGGCATGACAAACACAGAAAAACAGGACTTCTTCCAGCCAAAACTCGGCTAGAACCAAAGTACTAACGACTTCAATAACCCGGTTCATTGTCAAAGACTTAAGACCATACTGTGTGGTGGAGAGAGGGCTTTGGGGACTTGTTTAAAACATTGGAGCCCCGGTACCACATCCCAACGCGACAGTATTTTACTGTTTCTGACTTCACGTCAAATACAACTATACTAGTTCTCTAATATTTCATTAATCTGTTTGAATGCAAAAAAAAACATTTTTAGTATTAACTTATGTTGAATCATAATGTAAATAATCTATTTTAAACAAGTAACTCCATATATTGAACCGAATCATATCGAAATCCTCCTCAATGGAATCGAACCAAATCCAATCGGTCCAATTAGTTAATGAGCTATTAATGAAAGTTATTTTAAAGTGTTTTCCGATTTGTATCTTTTCCCAGGTTTGAACACCAAAGTAACAGCTGAAATTAATCTTTAGTTAATTATTAGTTAATGACTTATTAATGAACATTATTATAAGGTGTTACCAGAAAAGCTAATATAATGCACATCAGTGCTTAAATCAGTCAGCTGTCATTAGTGATAACATATCATTTCTAAAGTACTTTTGCATTACATTTCTTTAAATTGAATCTCAAATTATTTTATTTTGACTTAATTAAATTACTTACTTACTTAAGTAAATTACTATTCAAACAGTGTCAACATTAAAACTAACAAGGCTTGAAATGTGTCAGTTTATATCTAATGAATAATAATCTCACAGTTTACCTTTTAGAATTAAATTATGAACACAAATGATTTTTTTTATAATATTCTACACACTAAGAAACAGATGTACGATATAGTACTGTCTTGTACTTAAAGCTACACTTTTCATAAATGTATCCTCAAAGGTACATTTTAGCCTCTTTGGATACAGAATAGCACCTTAAATGATACAAAAACTATGGGTACAACAATGGAAAGGTACTTTATTGTACCTCAATAAGGTACAGCCCCAGCAATATGCCTTTGTACTGTCTTAAGTACAAATCTGTATATCTTGTATTTCTTAGTGTGTAATTGTTGGAGGTGAACTAGTAGGTGTTTAACTAATGAAAATATCTGCCTTTATGTCCAGCAACCCTCATCCAGGTGTTCAGTCCCATGTCCAGCTGGCCAACAGAAGAAAATATCTCCTGTTTTCTCCTGTTGTTATACCTGTATTAACTGTACTGAGGGCTCTTATTCCGACAGTATAGGTGAGTATATTAGATTAGAGAGTTTGTAAAGTCTTTCCACAGTTGGTTCCACCTGTGAAACCATTATTATCATGCATTACAATCATGTCAATGAATGTCCATTCACTCCAGCATAGTCTGATATTTTAACAGTAATCATCCTCTACATTGGCTTCTCCATAATGCCTGATAGCATATTAGTATTATTTTCTTCTAATTTCTTATAGATATTAACATAATTTCTTATTTCCATAACTCCTTTCACAACAATGATCACACTAAAACTGAAGTAAATTGACATCTGTTCCTAGGGTCTGTGGGATTGGTAATGTGATTTAAAGTCACATTTACACATTTTTCCCACTTATTCAGATGTAGTCGATCAGTCAAGACATGTTTTGCTTCCTTTAGAACTGGAGCCCTGAAGCTAATATTGCTAACAAACACTAGAATAGTCACATAAATAGCCCAGACATTGCTGTAAAAATACATCACAAAAATGTCCAAACATCATTCTTGATTTGGTCTGATCTGTATGTACTCAGAACAGACAAAAAGACTGGATTTAAACACAGGACAGCAGATCTGCAGCAGTCTCCAAATAAAAGATTTAGATCTTCTTTACCCTTATTAAGTTAAAGTACTACTGGAAAAATATCACTAGAAAGAAGCCAATAGTGCCCCAATTAATGAACTCTTAACATATACAAACCACATTTCCAGTTGGGACACTTTCTGAAAATGCAATAAAACTGAAAATCTGTCATTTGTTAATCCACTTGAATTTTTTCCAGATAAAATGACGTTAATGTTACTGTTTTCACTCACAAACTTAATTAAATATGTTAAATAGAAACATTCATGTCTGTAACACACTCAAAAAGGTTGGGACAGAGGCAAAATAAGAAAAGTACAAATAACACTGTTCTGGAAGATTCCACAATTAGCAGATTAACTGGCGATCTGTAAATATGTGAAGGTACCATTAATGTGGAGGCTTATATTGGTATTTAGGAAAAACATGTGTTGTCATCAAGACTTGTATTTTCCCAGGAACACCATGTTCATTTCAGCAGGACAATACCATTTACATTTACAGCATTTGGCAGACGTTCTTATCCAGAGCAACATACAACAGTGCTTTGATTCCATTAAGAGAAATATCTCAGCTAGTGCAGACAAATTAGAGTCCAAACAACTCTTCAGTTCAGACACTGTTAAAACAAAATCATTACTAATACCTAGAAAGAAGGAAAGATACACAATTATACACAATATAAAAGAATTACAATGTATTACAATTGTTTTAAACTAGTGCTCAGCTAAGTGTTCCAGGCATTATTCTACACAAGTTACAATATTTTGTCCATCTGAGTGGAGTGTCCATGTTCTCCCTGTGTCTGCATGGATTTCCTCCAATGTCTCCAGTTCAAAAACATGGAAGTCAAGTGAATTGGGTACTCTAAATTGTCCTTGTGTCTGTGTGCACACAGCGATGGATTGGGGTAGGGGACAAACTCTGACCCTGGTGAGGATTAAGCAGATATGATCATGTATTTTTTATTGTATTGTAGTAATCAATTCCTAAATTTGTTTATATTGTACGATTCTAACAACAAGAATTATACAAGAACTGAGCATTAGAAACAGACAGACACACAGGGCCGGCGCTCCACCCACACTGAATGCACACTGCGCATGGGGCCCCAAATCTGAATGGGGGCACCACTTAAATGAAGAAAATTAAGTGGAGGAGGGAGGCAGAATGGGGGCACACAAAGCATTTGTGCTTAGGGCACCCACATGCCTAGCACTGATCCTGCAGACACATTATATTACATCTGTAATCTGCATACCCTACTTGAACATATGTGCTTCTCTTTCTCTCCACAGATCAATCTGAATGTCAAAATTGTTCAGAAGGCTTATGGTCTAATTCAGGGGCAACAAAGTGTGAGAAAATTAAGATACATTTTTTGGAGTGGTCTTCGCCGCTTGCCATTCCAGTGTTGGTTGGAGCAACAATAGGTGTACTACTACTGGGATTTTCTTTGATTGTTTTCATTCAGCACAAAGAGAAAGAGATCATACGGGACATCTTCTTGATTTCATGTCTGATGAAATTTGGACTATTGGTGAGCTTTGGAAGTGTAATAGCTTTCTTAGGCAATCCAAACGACCACCTTTGCAGGGCACAGCAGACCATGTATGGTCTTGGCTTCACTCTCTGTGTTTCCTGCATTCTAGCAAAGGCCTTTCATACCTTCACAGGTTTCATGTCCTATAATCCAGCCAGACAGCGTTCACTGAGAAAGTATGATAAGCCTCTTTTCATCATTGTCTTCCTCACTCTTCTTCAAGTTGTTATCTGTACATCCTGGATGATATATGACCCCATTAAGGTTAAGGAGACCCGATCAAACACTGACCTACTAATTATGATCCGTTTATGCACTCAGGACTCTATGTTTTACTTTGGAGCCATGCAGGTCTATATTGCTTTACTAGCAGTGATATGCTTTGGCTTGGCCTTCAAAGGTGAAGATGACGAGACAAAGCCTGTAGTCTTCAGCATGCTCTTCCATCTGTTAACTTGGACCTTGTGTATTCCATTCTTCATCACTCAATATGAATCACGACCAATTGTCCAATGCTCTGCCATTATAGTATCCAACTATGGAGTTATCATCTGCCACTTCACCCCAAAATGGTACAAGGTATTTTCAATAAGGCCTGAAGGGCCACCAAACCCACCCATCAGTCTTGACAACCAAGATGATCGAGACCCTGGATATTCATGTCCAAGTCCATCAACATTAATACGCAGTGTATCACAAGGCCAATTAAACTTTACAGAGTCAGAATTATCCAATCAGGATAATAACAGTCAACATTTGTCAGAACCAAGTAGAGTCTCTGATTAGGAGGAGTCTATAAATGCTTTCACAACATACTCCACCAGTATTGACAACATCATATGAATATACTGAATATAATACTGACTTGGGATTTGTATTTGATGTTTTTAGGAATAAGATCTTTTATAATACAAATTATTTGTAAAGAAATTAATAACATGTTCAATTTATATAGCGCCTTTCTCAAACCCAAGGACGCTTTACAATTATACAACCTTGTCAAAAGAAAAAATAAAAGTTTTTAACTGAGTTTTAAATGAAGACAGATCAGAACAGTCACAAAGAGTTTGAGGTAAGGAATTCCAAAGAGTTGGATCAGCGACACAAAATGATCTGCCACCCATTGATTTTAATTTAAATCGAGGGACTGCTGAAGTCCAGTGCCAGAAGACCTAAGAGTGCGAGAGAGAACATACACAGTGAGGAAAATAAGTATTTGAACACCCTGCAAATTTGCAAGTTCTCCCACTTAGAAATCATGGAGGGGTCTGAAATTTTCATCTTAGGTGCATGTCCACTGTGAGAGACATAATCTAAAAGAAAAAATCCGGAAATCACAATGTATAATTTTTAGTCATTTATTTGTGTGTGGAGAATGAATGAATTTATCTCAGTATGTATGAATAATCTCAGAATCTCAGAATGAATGAATAAGTTCCCTGAGATAAGAAGGGGCAAGACCATGCAAGATTTTATAGGTAAGGAGAAGAATCCTATATTTAATACGAGAGGTGACCGGCAACCAGTGAAGTTGGTTGTGAAACAGGTGTGATATGTGCAGAACATTTTGTAAAGGTGAGAGCCCTTGCAGCTGAAATTTGTTCATACTGAAGACAGTTAAGCAGAGTGGAAGGAATGCCAAAAAGAAGAGAATTACAATAATCGAGCTTAGAGAAAATGAACGCATTAATCAACATTTCAGCATCAGAGTCAAATAGAAAAGGACGGAGGCGAGCAATGTGTCTAAGGCGAAAAAATGCAGGTTTAGTCAGAGATTTTACAGTACAGTGGTAACCCTACTTACGAGTTTAATCCGTGCAGGAGCCGAGCTCATTAGCTGGTTTGCTCGTTAGCTGGATGCATTTTCCCCATAAGAATACATGTAAAACTGATTAATCTTTGTCAGCCGGCCAATATACAGTATACTTTAATATGCTAAATAATGTGTTTATATGGGTTTTTTAAAACATAAATGAGACGACAACGATGCTCGTGTAGGCTGGCCGCTAATGAGAGGGAGACCGATGGTGCTCGTGTAGGCTGGCAGCAAAGGAGGACAGGAGGACGGGCGTACGTGTATGGCATGGTTACACTTATCATATGAAAAGTAAAAGTAAAATTTATCTAACTTTCTTGTTCACTACCTTTTGCTACCTTAGCGTCGCTTTCACTATCACTTTCACTTTTGGTCAAAGGTATTGACTGACCTCTTCTTCTAGGGGATGCTATGACTGCAGCGCCCCTAGCGGTTGGCATAGTTGAAGAAATTTACGCTACTCGTTACTTGGAATTTTACTCGTTACCTGGAACAAAAATATTCCGAGATCTCGACTCGTTACCTGGAATACTCGTTAATAGGGATGCTCGTAAGTAGGGTTACCAGGGTTGTATATGACGCTCAAAGGTAAGCGAACGGTCAAACAGTACCCTGAGATTTCTAATTACTTTAGCTGACTGAATTTCTATGTCAACAAAATCCAATGTGATGTAAGGGATTTTAGCTATCTGCGATTTGGAACCAACCAGCAGAACCTCAGTCTTACTGGTATTCAAACTAAGATAGTTCAAATGGAGCCAGTGCTGAAGCTCTGCTATGCAGGAGGATAAAGATTTGGTTTGAACTGAGGGAGAGGTAGTACTGAGATAAATTTGAATATCGTCAGCATAATAATGAAAATCAAGGCCATGCTTCTTAATGTTTCCCACTGGTATGATGTAGAATATAAAAAGAAGGGGCCAAATAACCGATCCCTGTGGTACTCCATGATTTACTGCAGCAGTCGCTGACCTGTGAGTGCCAACTGAAACAAACTGATGCCTGCTCATGAGATAAGACTGTAACCAGGATAGAGCTGGGAGATTGAAGAATGAATGGGAGATTGGAGACAAGTCGATAATTAGACAATGTGAGAGGATCTAAACCAGGCTTCTTCAGTACTTGGGTAATGGCAGCAATTTTAAGAGAAGATGGAAAAATACCCAGAGTAAAACACTGATTAATCAAATGTGCAATGGGCTTAGCTATAACAGAAGAGCATGACTTAAGAAGCACAGTGGGTGCAGGATCCAGCTGACACGATGATGAATTGGAATGTACAATGATATCAGACACTATTGAGGAGTCAACAGGGGTAAAGCCAGAGACAGGTGTTAACATTGATGCTCTCTTGAACAAGTGGAGGATGTGAAGCAGAAGGAAATGTTTTATAAATGTTAGCAATTTTGACATTAAAGAAGTCTAAAAAGGTCTGACACTGACGAGTAGAGCTGGTAATGGAGGACGCAGGGGGCTAAGTTAGTCTATTTATTATGTTAAATAGGCTCTTAGTTCTAGAACGGCCATTCTTTATTATATTTAAGTAATAGGAAGAACGAGCAGCATTTAAAGCATTTTTATATACTGAGATATGAGCAGAGAACTTTTGGAAATGAATAGTAAGTCCTGTTTTCTTCTAGAGCCATTCTAGATGCCTACCATCTGCT
The DNA here is from genome assembly GCA_036984385.1 of Crenuchus spilurus. Taxonomy (NCBI): domain Eukaryota; kingdom Metazoa; phylum Chordata; class Actinopteri; order Characiformes; family Crenuchidae; genus Crenuchus; species Crenuchus spilurus. Next base: position 22,122 of record BRDA01018408.1, on the reverse strand, counting down.
TTCATAGTTCTAAGCTCGTGTGTGAAACAAGGAGAAGCATGATTCCCAGCTATTTGTTTAGTTTTCAGAGGGGCTAAGGTATTGAGTACATTAGATATGGAGTTATTGTAAAGCAAAACTATGTCATTAGGAGAAGAGATCAGAGAGAAATGAGAGAGAGAAGAACCCAGAAGAAATTCAGATTAAGTCTCCAGATTAATGGAAGAAAGTTTTCTGAAAGAGATCATGGATCTACAATGTGATTTGAGTGACAGAACACTGAGACCGCACTCAATGAGATTATGGTCTGAAAAACCTACAGCAAAACCAGAAACAGAAACATTTTTAATGCCAGTTGAACAAAGTAAATCATACATAAAGTAGTGTATGTCCATGTACATGTGTAGGGAAATCCATATGTTGAGTTAGTCCAAAGCATTCAAGAACAGACAAAAGCTCATAGGTGGTGGTGAAAGTACATACTATTTGAAATTAATTTGTTATTTATTTACATTTTTAGATGTTTAATGTAAATGTAATACATTTATGTATTTGTTTTCATTTTTGTTTCCTCTGATCAGGGCTGTGTCCAAACAAATTTTAGAGGAGGTGATGCAAGATGTAGGGGCATAAATAATTAATGAAATTAATTTCTGATGAGGAGTTTACAGTGTTTATAAATATGAATCTCTGTTTTGTTGAATTTTTGCACAATAAGCATCTCAAAATGTTTCACATTTGAATTTTTTAAATTCTATAATTTTCTTGAATTATAATTTGAATCCTTAAATTGATGGAAAAGAACACCTATTATATTATATATAACTATTTACATGAAAAAAAAGATGTGGTAAGGGCTCAGATTAAGGCGGACTAAGGTGCTGACGATATGATGAGAGAATCGTGAGTTCAGTCATGCTGCTTCACCATCAGCAGCCAGAGTAATGAGAGAGCAAACTGGCCATGCTCTCTAACCATCACTATGAAAATATTTAATGTCTAGATCCTGGGAATCCTGTGCTTTCCTCCGAGCATGTTGGCTGATTGTAAGAACTGTTTGTTGGTTCAGGGGTTTGACTGAAATACTGAGCTGTACACACTAGTAGAATGCAGGATTCCTCAGTCCTCCTTGGCCTACAGTGCGCTGGGGGAATTCAAATGATCACAGAGACAAAGTCTGTACTCCATATGTTATTCCCCATTTATGCTTTAGAGAGACAAAGATATACAGGTTTGGGATCATGTGATCATATGATTGGTTGAAAATGGAGAAGACTCATGATTGGTTTAAACATGATTAGAGTCACATTAGAAGACCCAACGTTACCTACGTTGGCCTGTGACAAAGAGACTAAACAGAGGATAACACTGAGAGTTATGTACAAGGCCTCTGAAGTGTAATCTATGGCTTTGGAGTCAGCTAGTCTGGAAACTAATGTCACAAAGCATGTGTGTGGAGCCATGAACTTAGGAAGAGGAGAGCAGGCCTGAACTCCAATGACTTGTCTTATGCCCCTATGAATCTAACAGGCTGCTCAGCAACTACAGGCGGTCCTCGGGTTACGTCAGTCCCGAGTTACAATGTTTCATGGTTATGGCACATCTCCCATTTACTGTATAAAGCCTTGTTTCGTGTTTGGTGTGCACGGCGGAAGAATACACGGTTACGCGGCTGTTTCATTTCATTATTAAACATATGTTATATGTGTTTTTTGATAATTACTGTGTTAGGATAGGTGTTAGGATAGGATAAGTGCTTACAGTATGTTATTTATGTACAGTATGTACGTATGTTAAGACTTACACCAAAATTCGGTTTACGATGCGACGAAGGAACGGATCAACGTCGTAAGTCGAGAACCGCCTGTATTAGCAGTCGTTTGGAAAGAGGCGGAGCCTGATTTCACATGCATCAAAGGAGGCCTGTGCTAGTGTTCACCCTCCTAGAGTCAGAGATTATATGTGAGTTTTTGGGAGAGTTCTAGAGGATGGGTGGGTTGTTTGGCAACTGAAACATTGGACTGGGGGGAGATTGAGTTAAAAAAAGTAAGCCTCTCGGGGGATGCTAGGGTCTGGACAGGTGATTACTGCAGTATCCCACATTATATCTTGAGCATTATTAATAACTTTTCAGAAAAAAACAGTTGCTATGTGGAAACAGATCAAAATCAAAACTGGCATCAGATCAAAAATCAAAACAAGCACATAATTTAAAGTTTTTCAGGTTTTGTGGGGGGCTGTTGATGAAAGAAAGTAAATAACAGACAGGTCTTTTTTAATGAACAAGATATTTTCTAAACACAATCACCCTAAGTCATAAAACACCTTATTAGTGTTTAGTGACCTGGAATATAACATTATGAAAATTGTTACCACTGATGCTCACATTTCATTCTGTACATCTCTTTGATCTTCACCATACAGAAAAAAAGATGTGCAGTGTAATCAATAAACATTGATCACCATTTAGACAAGCTAAACTCAACTGAAGCAAGGCAACCCACAAGGCAACTTATGGGCTTGATAAGCTTATGCTCTTACGCGTGCGCTTTATTCTTTCAACTTGACCATCTGTGCATGCTAAGAGAGGGGATCTCCAATCCTCTTTCATCCTCTCAAGCCACTCGACCATTTGAAGACGACGCAGCACAACTGAGAAAGCTGAGAATGTATTACTTTTGTTTATTGATAACTCTCAATGGGAATTGACTACTCGATACACAGACTGAGACCTGGAGCATGAGGGGGTCTCAACAGAACTGAAGAGATTTAAAGCATCAGTAGCTTGAAATCCAAAAGTTACAGGAAGAAAACTGTATCAACAGGAAGCAAGGACAACAAGGACTACCATTCTTAACAATTTGATATTTTATAGATTAACACTGCCTAATCTTCTTGTAACATAATCAGCATAAGGAACAAATTCTCTTCATCGAAATGGGTTGCTCACCTTCTAAAGGCCAGCTCTTTGCTGGAATCTCTGCTCAGAAAGCCCTGCAGCTCAAATCACAGGATACCAATGGATGTCACTCCAAAGGAGCAAAAATTCAGAGCAAAACAGATTCTGACATTGTTTCAGACGGACTAACAATATTAGAGGAAGAAAACACACTGATACTGCATCAAGGTAATGAATCTTCTGTCAGTGATGTAGTGTGTGATACAACAACAATAGTTGGGGAAGGTGTTGATGTAGAGATAAATGAGTCACAAGAGGGATTAACGGCACAAGATAAGCCATCTATAAAAGATGAAAAAAAGAAGAAAAACAAAGGAGCCAAACGGAACAGGCAAAAAGAAAAGATGAGGAAAGCTGTACACATTCAATCAAAAATCGATCTCCCTGAACAAATGGTAAAAGCTCATCAAGTAGCCTATGCTTATCTGAATCCCAATATTCCTAAATATGAGTCAATTTTAGGACTCTTGGACCAAGCAACACAAACTCAGATTTCTTTACAGCCCATGGTGGCCTTGCTAGTACTGCGCTATGAGGAGATAAACCAGGCTTTGGAGGAAATGGCAGTGGAAGGTGAACAAATGTTGAAAGAGCATGGAAGTCACATGGCCTGGCCAGCTGCACTTAGAAATGCTCCGTTTATCCCAACCAAACCAGATGCTGAGCTGTACTCACCAGAACCTCCTCCAGACCTGCTGCAGCAGATGCTGCAACATTCCACTGGAAAAATTAGACTTGTAGGAGACTCTGTAAAAGGTCTGGGGGATGCGGCCTTAGAAGAAGCATCTGACTACTTTGCCTCACTCGCTCAACTGCTAAAAGAGAAGCTAATAGTGAAGAAAGCAGTAGAGGTACGTTTGAAACAGGTGTTGAATCATGTTGAGGCTGCTGCTCTGAGGAAGTCCAGTCTGGAAGACTCTGCCCTGCACAGTGAGGACAGTGGCATTGGTGCAGATAATGAGTGCCAGAATAATTTTGGACGACTACCTCGCCACCGGGAAGGCTCTGGTTCAGGAGCTAGCACTGGTTCATCATCTGGCTGCCTTGAGAATACTTTACCTCCACAGCCAGACCTTAATGGAGTTGAAGAGGATGGAAATGATGAGGATGATGAAGAAAATGAGGACGATGATGATGAGGAGGATTCTAATGAGGATGAAGAGGAGCAAGGCCAAAAATCTGCAGAGCCATCCAGAAAAAATTTGAATGGTATTCAAGCAGAGACCATTATACATACATTAAATGGCAGACCAGCAAACAGTAATGTGAAAAAGACTGATCAGAGGAATACAAATGTCAAAAGACCCAAAACTGCAGATAATTCTACTGTACCAAGTCAGGAGAACCTCATGCTTTGTCAACTAAGGGGTCCACGGCGGTCACAATCCGTTGAATGCTTGTATAGCAAAGAGGAAGAGGACTACACAGCAAAAAGTCTGAAAGACAACCAGAGCTCTGAATACTCTGAAAAAGCTCTGGCTGAACAAGATCTGGGCAGGTCATACTTGAGAAGACACTCCTCTGATGGTCAGAATACAGCACGATGCTATGGCCTCCAGTATGGCAGCAAAGGGCCTTTTAAGGCTACGTTACCACCTAATTCACCTGCTGTGTTTGCACCTGTACCACCTGGCAGAAATGCAGTCAAACGTCTGATAAATACATTTAGCCAAGGGCCGCAAAACAAAATTAACCACAAGCCATTTAACCGGTCCATGAAAGTTAGAGGAACCAAGAAATGCTATTTGCCAATGCTAGCTAACAGCAGGGGAGGTGTTTCCACCAATGGCAACAACAATAACAACAGTTTCTCAGTTGACCAGAGATTCTCAGACAGGTCTGAGGATGTAGATATGGACAGCCTTCCTCCCCCTCCCCCTGAGGTACTTATGGACAACTCCTTTGAAAGCAACGGAAGTCCCACTGGACATGAGCAGGGCACTCACAGACAGAGGTGCAGTGTATCGCAACGACTACGAACATCACTCCAGACAGTGACAGTTCTTCCCAGCCGAGCAAGTGTTCCAAGGCGCTCTCTGAGCATCTCACCAGCCCATCCTATCAGACAGGATGCTGTAGTTGGAGGTCGGCCTGGCCAGGAATGTGACCATCCAGTTGCAGTCAATGCAGAGAAAGATGAGGCAGCTAGTCTTTACCAGCAGTCTCGAAAGATCATTCACTTGCGACATTCGTCAGATTCTCCATCCAAGACAGGCTCAGGTAATCAGAGCATCATCAGAGCAGGGTCAGTAGTGAGACAGGGAAGCAAGGACACAAGGGAAAATGATGCCTTGACCCCTTACCCAAACAGTTATCCACCAACTACTCCACCTGTCTCCAGAGCTCGACTCCCACCCTCGTTTCCATCTGTACACCACAGAGTCCCAAGTCCTCCATCCCAAGCCTGTGGACAATGGGTGTCCACCAGATCATCCAGTCCCAGCATCCAAAGATGGGCAAGAAGAAGCAGTGAAGAAGAAAGTGACACCAGTTCTGTTTCATTTTTTGATGCCCGCTCTGTATTCTGTCAAGACAGCCAGTCACTGCCACCTTCCTGTAGGTCAACACTACCAAGACCCTGGGGAGAACCATCCAGAGGAAGACTGCAGACTACTCGCCTGCCCCAGACCTTCATGAATAGCAACACTTCAGGTGTCAGGCCCATTCCTGCTGACCAGCAGCAGCTGACCAGTGTCACACAGCTTCACAGTGAGAGGTAAATATATTCCATATGGCTTAGTTAAGCTGCATATGATTCACTGAATGGCAAATGACATTAATTATACTTTTTGTGTGATTCTAGATAGCAAAAATCATTTAGGCCACTTACCCATGCCTGAATCACATCAGCCCAGTTATTAGACAGACAGACCGCTTTTTTGAATGTAGGTCCAATTCTGGTCTGAATGTTCAGGCCCCATCTGGGCCACATGCTGCATGCCAATTTGTAATATATCAGCCTATGTCCAGCCCTAATGCTTGGCACATTTTTGGCCAAATATTTGTATATTATGTATACTACATAATATAGTACATATAAGGTCGTGGGTAGGGAACTGATCTTCTAAAGTTACTTGTTCTACCTGAGACTTTGCCAGTTCTGCCAGTGTTGGATAGCGCGGTGCGTTATTTTCCTATTGTCATTCTTCTCGCACGTTGTCGCTGTTTTCCCTCGTCGCTTCCATATTCCCGCTTCTCAACTAAAAATCTCTGCGCCTCCTTCTTCCTGTGCGTCTGTGACGTAAGCGTGGTGTGCCACATTAAAAGTCGTCCATGCAAAATACCGTGCACTGAGTTTTAAAATTAAATAAACAATTACTCGAGGCATAGAAAATTACTTGATCATTTTTTGTAATCGAGTAACTCGAATTACTCGAGTAATCGTTTCACCCCTAGTGTATGTGGCAGTGTAATGCCATAGTGTAATGGCAGTGTTTTATATATATATATATATATATATATATATATATATACAAAATTTTATATTTATAATATAATAATATATTCATATTGTTATTGCTGAAACATAATGTCTCTTTTACTGACAAGCTGGGTGCTGGGTCGGCCCGAACCCCTTTTACCGCACTGCTGGAAGCCACGTGTAATATGACAGTCGGCCCAGACTCTTTTAACTTACATGTTGAGTGCCAAGTATACAATGGCAATGGGTCTAAACTAGGGATGTCCCGATCCGATCTCAAAGATCAGAATCGGGCCGATCACGGCATTTTTTAACTGATCGGTATCGGCTTTTCTGAACACAAACCTAAGCCCCATCTTTGTCGTAAACACAGGAGTCGTAAAACAAGAGCAGAGCTTGTATCAGAACGTGATTATAATGTCTGCTGTGTGGAATTACTTCAAATTAGAAAGCGATATGAGTCCAACAACGAGGTGTAATGTCTGCAATATGAGTGTTTCAAGGGGTGGTAGTAGCAGATCTGCATTTAATACAGTGACATATCTCATCAGCGTTCTACACATACACACACACACACACACTCTCTCTCACACACGTAAGGTACGCATTAAAGGTACGTAAAGATAAGAAAAAACATTACAATTACAGCTGCGAGAGTAAACGGCATTTATTCTGCATCCTCCATGTTGTTCACTCTCACTCACTCACAGCAGCAACAAGTACCCTTTGGCTCACGTACGCCACCCTTAGGCAGATGCCCAGAGTACTGCACTGCCTATTAATTTTAATACTACAAATTTAATACGGCACCTAAAAAATAAACACTTAATAGAATACAGTGAGTTCGTTCAGACAGCTCAGTTAAATCCGTCACGTCATGAGACCCGTAGACGGATTCCCACCGCATGCACTCGGTTTCCCATGAACAACGACGACACTCACTCACTCTCACTTGTTGTACCTCCTACGTCTTATTTACGGCAAATGAGAGCGTCGACATTAACATTACAAAAAAGAATAGAAATGCATGGAAATTACGCATGGAATGCACACACTCTCTCTCACACACACACACACACATACACATCTTGCGACTACTCTATACAGTGACATAATTTACGTCTAGACGATGATGGTGGGGAACTTTGTGAGTATAACGTCTGTAATGTGGAGCAACAACCTGAG
>BRDA01018408.1:0-14568 GCA_036984385.1 Crenuchus spilurus | reverse complement strand
TTCACTCTCACTCACTCACAGCAGCAACAAGTACCCTTTGGCTCACGTACGCCACCCTTAGGCAGATGCCCAGAGTACTGCACTGCCTATTAATTTTAATACTACAAATTTAATACGGCACCTAAAAAATAAACACTTAATAGAATACAGTGAGTTCGTTCAGACAGCTCAGTTAAAGGCTGTACCTAAGCAATCTACTCTATCAGAAAGTTTTAAAAGAAAAGTTCTCTCGAGACAGCGCTACGGCCAAGAAGATCACAGAGAGGGTCACTGAATTCACTGCTGTGGATGACCAGCCGATCGCTGTGGTAGAGAATATAGGTTTTCGTCGTCTTTTAGAGCTTTTGGGAACACTTAACAATAGTTTGGAAGCTGGCAGTTTTTCCCTAAAGTATTGTAGTTGTTAAATATAAACATTGGATTAATTTGATTAACTATAATGTAATGTGCGCACTGTGTGAAGAGTATTATCTAGTTCTTATCTAGAAAATAGAAGTATCGGTTTGAGACTCGGTATCGGGAGACACTAAAAAATTAATGACTCGGATCGGATCAGGAACAGAAAAAACGTGATCGGGACATCCCTAGTCTAAACCCCTTTCATTGACACACTGGTTGCCACATTGTAATACAGACGTCCTGAACCCCTTTAACCAATATGCTGGTTGCTAAGTATAATCAGTTCTTGGCATCAGTGATCACTCGCTCAGCCCGAGTCTTGATTCTCTCGGAGATTAAAATATTTTTGTGACTGTACGAGAAAAACAAACTACACCTAAATAAAGGCGAACCACCTGCTGCTACACAGACTGCAGCTGTCAATCACCTGTCTCTTCATCTGTCTCTGCTGGATCAGTCTGTGTATCAGCCTGGATGACCTAAAGGTTTCAGGACATCGACCAGACAACAATAAACAGAAACGTCTGGTCTGCGTGCCACACTTGTGAATGATTCTCTCGTCATTCATTCTGGGTCTTTTATATTTTTGTACATGGTTCACTCAGAAATTATTGAGTATGTCTGTACAGTTCTCAAAAACACAGCAATGTATAGTTCAAACATAAGCATTATTGACAGACAGTGTTTGTGTTTAAATCCCTGATCATTAAATGGCAGTGTTGTAATTTATCTTCAGCCATTAGACTCTTCCATTCCAATCAAAACAAGTAGCGTAAAGGTGCACTACTGACAGTTTTCCTAAAATTAGATTAAACAATCACAATATAATCACCTTGTTTGGTGATAAATGTCATATTTACAGGTTCTTACCTATGCACAGAACTACCACTGAGTTTTACTGGTGTGCCTCCAGTTTTTAACTACAGAAGCCAAATTTAGACTCTAAAGACAAGTCTTGGCTGACTGAGTGGAGTAAGTAAAAAAATATGGAGATATGGTTTCTGGGTGAACCATTCCACTAACTGCAGATAAGAACTTGAAGGTGTGTGATTAACATACCCATATGCATGCCACTACAAATGCCATGACCTGAAAAGCAAAACAAATTTCCTAGCATTTCTTGTATGTATTGCAGCTTTGAGCAGTGACCCAAACAGGAGGAGCAGATATAAAGCACTATTTAAAACCATTTATTTCAACAATAAGTGTGTTTGTACTGTAAAAATGTCATAGAGAAAAGCCCCACGAAGGGAAACGATAGCACTGTACTCATCCAAATGAATGTCTTTCAGGAGAGGTGTATGTAATTTAACATCCACCACTTGTCTGACTTTCAAATAAAACATTTTAAAAATAGTAACGTTTATGTTTAAACATAACAAAAAACACTCCCATAATATTGGCACACACCTAACACAGATCTTAGTTTAGTGTTTCTAAATCACTTTTTATGGCATTCAGGTGCACTTGTAATAGTCTACAGTGGTTTACAATCACATTACGTTTGTACTCTGTGGGTACCCTTACTCTGATTACACAGGACTAATATGGTGGCAGTTTTACCTCAGAAAGATGCTAAGCTAACTTATACTTATTATAATTTTATGTGTTTTGTGAGAATTCCCATTAAGAGAAGTAAAATGAGATAAAACATACGATCAACATAATAGTCATCCACAGCTTCAGAACTGAGAAGATTCTTACTCTTGAGTGAAAAACAAAGGAGATCAAATTGAGATTCCAGTCTTTAGTAAACATAAGTGTCTGAGCCTGAGCACAATATGAGCCTATATTGAGATCTGTAGTAAACCTCTGGAGATTCCTGATGCCATTTTACATCTGAAAAGCAGATCTGAGATCATACATTGTGATTTCCGAATTTTTTCTTTTAGATTATGTCTCTCACAGTGGACATGCACCTAAGATGAAAATTTCACTCATACTTATTTTCCTCACTGTATATAAAGCATTAAAAATGCTTTTTTCATATATAAACACAGGCATAATGTGTCAGATTTGGACCTGAAACTTTAGCCAAAAACCTTAGTACACGGGACTCGAGACACTACCCTATTTAAGGCTTGTTGATATTTCTAAAATGTGTCAGGTAAACAGCTCTCTGAACTGGTGAAATGAGAAGGAACTGGATGGTTGGGCGTGCAGCAATAGAGTAATAACACCTCCCACCCAACCTCTCCACCCCCCACTATGTAATCTTATCAGGCGCATTAACCTGGGTAAGCCTCAGCATAATCCAACTAAATTTAAATCCCTCTTTTACCTGGTCATGGGTGAACTACTCAGATACCTGGCACAATGCCCAACATAACATTCTCAAAATAGTACAACTAGTCTCCAAAGGGGCACAAGTGGCAAAAAGAACCACATCCTGTATCTAGAAGCCAAACGTGGTTGTATACATAACCAACCATATAATCTCTTAGATAATACAAATTTGGGGAAAGCTAGCTATAAGAATATAGCTTGCTAATCCTAGCATAGAAATCATGGTTGTGAAAAGACTAAAGGAAGACATTGTCAGAGGAATAGATAAAGGGAGGGTGAATGTACCAGACTAAACTTCAACAGTAAAACAACAGTAAACTTCAGGCTAGCTTTAACTTGTTGAGAGCTAAAAGATATAAGAGGATGTAAGACAGATGCCAAAAAGGGCACCAAATGGGTGCCATTTGTGTCCCAGGACATTATATACAGCACCCTCCATAATTAGTGGCACCCCTTTAAATTATTTTTTTATTGCAGAAGAATAATCTCACTCTGAAAAAGTTTAGAAAAAAGCAACCTTCAACTCAAGTGAAAAAATAAAAATAAAGAAAAAATCCTGACTAAGAAATAATTATTTCCCATAAAATGACCTGTTCCACAATTATTGGCACCCTTAACAATTTCTTCGAAATAAATGTATTTGAACCATTTATGTCAATTCTACTGTAGTTTATAAAGTGGTCAAAGTATCTAGGAACCTTTAATTAGTAATTCATTACTTCCTGTTTTCCTGGGGTATAAATATGGCATTACACAGAGGCCTATTTCTTTTACTCACTCTTAAACATGGGAAAGAAAAGAGAACACACTATTCAAGTAAGGCAGATGTTTGTCGACCTTCATAAATCAGGCAATGGCTACAAGAAAACAGCCACTCACCTGCAGATGCCCTTATTTACAGTCAGAGCAATAATCAAAATGTTCAAACATCTGGAACTGTGACAAACAAGCCTGGAAGAGGACACAAGTGTATCTTGCCACCACGCACAGTGAGAAGGATGGTTAGAGAAGTAAAAAGCTCACTGTAAGATATTTGAATCAAATGGTAGCATCTTGGGATTACGAGGTCTCCCAAACAACCATCAGGCACTATCTACATGCCAACAAGCTGTTTGGGAGGCATGCATGGAGAAAGCCTTTTCTGAGTTATACTCATAAGTGTAAATGAGTGGAGTTTGCCAAGTGGTACTGGGATTTTAACTGGGACCACGTGCTTTGGTCAGATGAGACCAAGATAGAGCTTTTTGGCAACAAACACTCTAAGTGGGTCTGGTGTAACACCAAGGATGAGTACACAGAAAAACACCTCATGCCCACTGTTAAGTATGGGGGAGGATCGGTGATGCGTTGGGCCTGTTTCTCCTCCAAAGGACCTGGGAACCTTGTAAGGATACATGGGATCATGAACTCTTTGAAATATCAGGTCATTTTGAATCAGAATCTGGTGGCCTCTGCCCAAAAGCTGAAGATGGGTCGTCACTGTGTCTTTGAGCAAGACAATGACCCTAAACATGTGGCCAAATCTACTCAAAAATGGTTCACAAGGCACAAAATCAAGCTCCTCTCATGGCCATCTCAGTCCCCAGACCTCAACCCAATAGAAACCCTGTGGGGTGAGCTGAAGAGGAGAGTGCATAGAAGAAGACCCAGGACTCTAGATGATTTAGAGAGGTTGTGCAAAAAGGAATGGTCGAAGATCCCTCTTTTTGTATTCTCCCATCTTGTGAAGAGTTATAGGAGAAGATTAAATGCTGTCTTGTTGGCAAAAGGAGGTTGTACAAAGTACTAACACCAGGGGTGACAATAATTGTGGCACACATGATTTCATTCAAAAGAATTCTTTCTTAATGTGTGATTTTTTCCCACCAAATTAAAGCTTAGATTTTTCTCTTTTTTGCATTGTTTTCTTCTTATTATTATTTTTAAATAATTTATTAGAAGCCAAAGAACATTTCTTAACCAGTGGTGCCAATAATTATGGAGGCTGCACAAACAATAATAAAATAACCTAGAACACTGAAAACGCAGCATTAGAAAGATCCCCTTGCTTGATATGTTGTGTTAGCAAAATGGTCTTTGACTATAAGCTACGTTAGCCCAATTCGAGAGGATTTGCTGGTAGCTAAATATCTCAAGGTGATGTTATCTAGCTACATAGCTAACACACTTGGATATTTGTACTGGTAAAAAGTCATTGTTGCATCGATTGTTGTTAAACTGTGCAAGCTTGCTTGTTACCCAACATTGTGTACATTGTACATTGTGTCACTGCACTCAACATTTAGTTTAGTAAGCTAGCTGTTCACATTAGCATCCCACAGCATTCCTATATGTAAATGGTTTCAGCAGCATACTGTCTCTAGTTCAAGTTTCATTAGCTTGGCATGATAATATTCAGCAAATAAATATCCGAGCATGAATGTTTGCTTCAAGACATTAATGTTTAAAACATAACATTGCTATATGGCAGAATTTTGTTTATGGTACCAGACAACACTTTCACTTTCTTTCACTTGATTTTGTCTGTATTCTTCAGTTTGTCAACAAATGCACATGTACAGCTTTTTGTGCCATGCAATTTGTATTTATAACAGTGGTGATAAAGTGAATTACACTCCTCAGATATGAGAAGGAGACCAAGTGCAAAAAATACAAATTGTCACCTAATGCTGCTTACTCTTTAGTAAATCATCCATCCATCCATCATCCCATCCACTTAATCCTAATCAGGGTCACAGTTAGTCCCCTAACCCCTCACCGGGCGCAGGGCTGGGCACTATCCTAACTAAGCCCAGGAAAGGGTGCATATCCATTGCTGGGCATATACACACAATGACAATTTACCCAAAAGAGTACCCAATTCACCTGACCCCTATGTTTTTGGGCTGTAGGATGAAACCAGAGACCCTGGAGGAAACCCACATAGACAAGAGGAGAACACTGAAAGGTCAACCAGATGGACACTTGAATCCAAGACCTCAGCGCAGAGCATGCTAACCACTAAGCCACCTCTTTAGTAACTGTTGCACCAAATTAAGGTGGAATGAGAAATTCAGATAAGGAGCTAACTTCATGCTATTAAATGAACACACAAACATTAAGCAAGTCCCAGCATATACAAACTAAATCATCATTATAATCAGCTGCCATTTATTTTGCATTGCTATGTTAAAGCTGCTATGCAGTCCTGCCTTAGTCATGCCAGCCAAAATGTTATCTAGTGGAGATTCAAATCTGATGCAGATTTCACTGCATTTACAATTATTTGGAGCATGTAGGTATTATTGGTGGTTGTGATTTTTTTTTTTAATATGAACAACAGACTTCCTCAATGGTGTTTCACACCAACATGCTGGCATCTCAGAATGATGGCATCATCTGTTGATCTGTCTGCTGTACTGTAATACAGTCTCTTTTATCTGTTCTCATCTCCAGGAGAGACTCAGCCTCAGTAACAGAAGAAGCCCAGGAGACCCCAGTGAGCTGCAGTGATCCAGACCCCCAGAGTGAGCCGGCTGTGATAGGGGCACTGGAGTTTGAGCCAAGGCAGATTATGGATAAGCAGGATTAAGGCCTTTTCTCTTTCTACCTCTCTTCCCAGTGGGAGAGCTAATTCGGAGCGTGGATACCAGGAAGCAAGTCCAAACACATCGTGAGACAGCTCAGTGATAAGCTGTCTAACCTTAAAGTATGCTTTAGGTTGAGTGTGATTGTAACTGAATTACATTTGCCTGTTTTTATTTGTTTTTCTTACTGTACCTAGCAGTCTGTTTATAATGTATTTTGATAAATTTTTTGATGTAATTCAGTACAATACCTGTCCACTCTTCTTAACATATCCTATGTTCTGTACAAGCGGTCCTCGGGTTACGTCGTCCCCGAGTTACGATGTTTCGTGGTTACAGCACATCTCCCATTTACTGTTTAAAGCCTTGTTTTGTGTTTGGTGTGCGCGGCGGAAGAATACATGGTTACGCAGTTTCATTTCATTATTAAACATATTTTATGTGTTTTTTGATAATTACTGTGTTAGGACAGGTGTTAGGATAGGATAAGTGCTTACAGTATGTTATTTATGTACAGTATGTAGGTATGTTCTGAATTACACTGAAATTCGATTTACGACATGACGTAGGAACGGATCAAAATCGTAAATTGAGGACCGCCTGTACAAAGAAGTGTGACTTTAAAAACATTCTCATAGATCTGAATGTTTGTAGGCCTCAAATCACAGATCAAATCGTATATACTCTTGCTGTAGCCAATATAAATGTTAGGTAAAAGTATTTCATTTGTGTGAACTAGCAAAACATTTATAGTTTCTTAATGTTTTTCTTGTCTTTTCACAGTTATGTCATACACACAGTAAAGGAACAGTTCACCCAGAAATCATATTTATATATATATCTCCCCCACTTACCCCAGTTAAGAGAAGTTTTAATTATTTAGGTTAAAACAAGAGATTTATCTAAATTCCCCAGTAATTTCTGTAAAAGAAGTACCTCACAGAAACTTCTGTGAACCAGCTCAACAACCTCATATAGTGGATGTGATTTAAGACACAGTGTAACTTCCTGTTTACCATAAAAATGAATAAGACCTCATAGCTACAGGCAGACACTTCAGACAGCAGAAGAGGTGGTAGAAGACTGATCTTTTATTACAAAAACTGATTCTAAATCAGTACTCCCTGCTGTAAGATGGTGGATGCACAAGTTAGTGTGCTTTCACACCTGAAAATCCGGACCATGGTCTGAACCAAGGTTTGTGTGTTTGTTATTTTGTATACATTTGGTCCAGTTAGGTTTGTTTTCACACTGCATTTTTGAGAGCACACCAAAGACTTTTAGGACAAGCCCACATGCTGTTGTCATCACTTACATCTTCCTACACTCGACACTGATTGGTTTGTAGTAGGACGAGCGTCTGACGCTTTTATATACTTTTATATTCTGCTGCCACTGTTTCTTTAGTTTCTCAGTTTCTCTTTCATCCTCTCAGAAAATAAGCTGCATGTTTCAGCATTTTTGTGAGTTTTTCAAGCTGACTTTTCACACTTTCACCATTATATTAAACATGTCATCTCCTCCTCACTCCATGTGCTACCACAACTCATTTCTGCTGCTGTTCCGGTTATTTTACTTCCGTTATTGTTGATGAATATTGTTCGACGCCTGTGTTAACTTCCTGTATTTGGTCCGAAAGTCCGAACCTTCTAGAAAAGAGTTTTAACACTGCACGCAAACCAGACCATGGTTCAGTAGATTCAGACCAATACCACCTCTTTTGGTCTGACCAAAGTTTGCTTGTCCGGACCGTGATTTGCAGCCCCTTTCACACCTGTTATTTTGGTTTGAACCAAACTGAAAAGTCAGAAAGTCCAAACGGACCAAACAATGTAGGTGTGAAAGCACCCTTAGTGATAACTACAAAACATGCTGAATTAGCTCTCATATCCTTCACCAATAGCAGATGGTGAATAATAATAATAATAATAATAATAATAATAATGTGTGTTTTAAAAGCTCACAGTTTTTGTGCATCTTCAAAAATGTAGAATCTTGTGAAAAAAGTTTGTGTACTCATCATTTAATGTATTTTATATTTAATACACATAAAATTAGTCTTTTTGTTTTAATGTTGATACTGTTTGAATATAGTGGCTTGGGTTCAAGTCCCTATCTGGGTTTAGTTTCCATGTTCTCCCTGTGTCTGTGTGCTTTTCCTCTGGAGTCTCTGATTTCCTCCCACAGTCCAAAAATATGGAGGTCAGGTGAATTGAGTTGTCTAAATGATCTGTGTGTGCCAAGTGATGAATTGGTGCCCTGTCCTGGGTTTTGGCTAAAATAGTGATTTGCCCCTCTCAGTGAAGGGGTAAGGGGACTGCAGCCCTGACCAGGTTTAAGTGTTTAAGAAGGATGTATACTGTTTATACTGTTTAATAAATAATAAATAATAATAATAATAATAATAATAATAATAATAATTAGAGATTCTTGATCTTTAATTTTCTTGAGATATTTAATGATCAACATTAAAACAAAAAGGCTTGAAATGTGTTACTTTATATTACTTTATAATCAGTGTACAATTTGAGAGTTTACCTTTCTGAATTGAATTATCAACAGTGAAAGTTTTCACCATATTTTCAGGTCATTTTTTGACCTGTAAGTCATACTGTGTCCTAAACTACATCCACTGGACAACTCCATCTGAGGTAAGTGGAAATTGGTGTAAATATTTTTGGGGTGAATTACTACTGTGCATTGCAGTGTTTGCTATAATTTGGAATTTCATTTCCCAAACAGTAAAGAAACTCCATCTAAATTAAATCATAACCCCTAAAACCAGCCCTTAATGGTCACCAGACATAGCTGTGTTTAATGTGTGCATACTAATGGTCTCCAGACACAGTTAGTCTTTGATAAGTTTCTGATTCTTTTATGTCAAAAGAAAAAAATAAAAGTTGTATTTGTGTTTAATGAGCTGCTATTGTGCACTTCTACTCAAAATATTTGACTTTCACTGGATATGTTGTAATTCTCCCCCAGCCCAGCTGGTCATGAGTTTCTGAAGAGTCTTCTCATTCCTTTCTGGCTTGCATAAGCTGATCTTCTTTATCTTATGAGATCTCTGAACTTTTTTCAACTATTATCTGTTCCTGTTCTTCCACTTCCCTTTACTTTATAAAAACTACTACTTCCGTCCTCAACCACCTTTAACCCACGTAAATACAACAAATCACAGAAAAACATCTGCAATTTTTGTATTTTTAGTTTTCTGCATATGAGCTCAGCAGATGTTACTTGCATTCAGTAATAACAGAACCAACAGAAATGCTCCAGAAAGGATGTCTTTATATTAACTAACATTGAAAGTAAAGAAAGTTTTAGCCCTGTCCTGTGAAGGTGCCACTTAGTTTGTTTTTTTTTGGGACAGTAATAATATGCTGTATGGCTGCTTTATGACAGTGTAAAGAATGCAAAACTGCTCTCTTCTGTCCCATTCTCAGTCTGGGTTAGAGGTAGAGGTAGAGATAGGGTTGGGGCTAGTGTTAGGAGTAGGATTACTGTTAGGTTTAGGGATAGGGATAGGGTTAGTCAGGGGCAGATTTGGAAGTTCGGTGCGGGCTTAAACATAAATTAAATTATTATTATTAATTATTAATAAATAAATATTAATACTTAAACATTATTATTCATAAAATAGAATTAATAATTACCAGTTAATATTAATAATATACTAATAATAACTCATTTTTGAGCAAAAATGAGAAATAAATGGATGGCTTATCACAGACTGGTAGACGAACACACACAGACACAGCTTCAAATGTTAATTGATTTTAATATGAAACCTCTGATATTAAAATATGTATAGCTGATATTTCACAGGCAGAACAAACATCCAACATGTTAACAACTTACAGTGGCAGCTGAACACGGACTGCTGGCCAACTTGCAAAACACCGGTTTATGAGTCCAGATGCTGTTTGATGGAGTGACAGTTGGGACGGCCAATCACACGTTAGCAAGAAATGGCAGAGCCAATCGATGAGCTTGTGGGTGGTCTAAAGGGAAACAGGCTTCAAGATTTCAGCTGGGTCCTAGTGCTTGACCCATCTTCATTTAATACCGCATAACACTGTTTTTGTATGGAAAAATCTGCAGAGAACCAAAACTGCCTTCTGAAAAAGCGCAAGGGACGTGCCCCCCCCCCCATCACCCCCCAATTACATCTGTGGTGTATGGTCTCTCTTTAGTGTCAAACAACAAAAACAAGTATGCTTTTAATTTATTTTTTTTGCCAACCTCTTTTGGCCAGCAGGGGGCCCTATAATCTCTAGGGGGCCCAAGCAAATGCATGGTTTGTGTGTTGGTTAAGTCTGCCACTGGGGGTAGGTAGGCTTATGAGTTGGGTGAGTGTTAGGCTTATTGTTTAAGGTGGGGTTAAGGAGTAAGTTTAGTGTTAGGCTTACAGGTAGGGTTAGGACTAGGGGCAGTTGAGGGAGAGTCTCAGAGCTAGCTGAACATTTTAACTCAGTGACATTATAGTTGTCAGAGGGGAAATTATATTATTGATTAATCATAAGAATGATCTAATTTTCCCATCATGAGATAATCACTATCAGCATAGTGAGATAATCACAAGCAAAACTGGAATGGAAGACAAGGAGAATACAACTTTTCTTATTCTGTAAATTATCTTATATGTTAAACACAAACAGTTTCAGGTGTACTTTGGTACTGAAAATGGAGGAAAGACCTGACTTGACCTGATCAGATGAGATTTGTGGGTCTGGAGCATGACATTACCTGTGGATCAGAAATGCAGGTGGCACCCCCTAACGAACACTACAGTACCATGATATTGCTGTGAAGTATTTACTGCCACCTGGTGGCCTTTGTGTCTATAGTAAAGTTTTACATTTCAAACAGAAAGTCACAAAGAAAAAGAGGACAAAGCATAAAACATGACATTTGTAACCAAACAGGTTGCTCTCATAGACTGCATGGCTGCTCTCCACTGTGTTTCTGCTATTTACTGTTTTCAGACCCAACTAGAATTGATATAAGAAACAGTGGGATGTGCCTTAACAAGGCCAAAATCTGTCCTGCCCTAATGATGGTCAGATAAGCAGTGTTTTATGAAGTATCAGTTTGATGACATGCATGACACAGTGCCTTCCTACCTGTGCAGACAACATACCAGTTGTAGACACACCCGTAGGTTAAAAAACTTGCATAACTGCTTCCTGAAAAGTCTTCCACCCGGCAGTACAGATCTGCTGGGAGTGTCGGTGCTCCGTTCAAGACCTTCAACTGGCAGTTTTCAGGTTTGCCCAAAGCTGAACTGGGTTTGGACTGGATTTCTCGCACAATGACAGAACATGGGCTCAGTGATGAAGAAGTGCAAGCAGCCTGCAAGGAAGGAAACCCAATGACTAAAGTAAGTGGTTGGCTACACTTGAATATCATTAGCTCTATCTTTAAAACTGGTAGAATTTTAACTGCTACTGTTTGGACTGCTTCTTTAGTCCATTTCCTCATATATGATCCCATAAAAAAAGTGTTAAGAAATACAATATTTTCAGAAACCTCTGCTTCCACTTTCTGTCCACCTATCTTTCTGTATGCAGATGCATTACAGACAGTATGAGAGTTTATCAGTCCCATCCATCACTGCTCAGATTCTGACCGCGGGGTTATCAGGATATTATTTGGCTGGTGGTCCATTCACAGAATAGCAGTGACACTGACATGTCATGCTACTGCATGTTGTGGTGGAACAAGTGTATCAGAAACACATCAGTCTCACTGTTGGACTAGAGTGGACCACCAACCAAAAACAGATAAGAGAAGCTCTGTGGACAGATGCTATCTATTAATGAAGGGCTAGAGGAAGGACAACAAAAACTTTATATTAACAGATGAGCTACACTCTGTAACTGTACACCAGCAAGGAGGAACAACAAGAGATGAGTTTCTGATGAAGTAGACAGTGTGTAGCAATACAAGAGAGGAGTTTCTAATAAAGTGAACACTGGGAGGAGCTATAATAGAAGACTTTCTGATAAAGTGGACAGTGGGTGGAGCTACAAGACAGGGGTTTCTGATAAAGTGGAAAGTGGGTGTATAATGACAGCTTTATTTCAAATATTCTCCCTCTGTAGGATTATATGATGCAGCAGACAATGCTAAGGATGAAGGATCCTGTAAAATCACTGGACTTCTACACGCGTATCTTGGGCTTGACGTGAGTATGAATGTCAACTTTATTTAATCTTTTTTATTAAATATTTAATATTCATATTTAATGTCCAGGGTTTTTTTTATTTGAATGTATTTCTTGGCAAATTTCAACACAATTGGGGTTATAAAGTTTGACACAGAGAGATCCAGGCACACCAACAATATTTCAACAACATTTGAGCTCATTTTCAGTTTCATTTTCAAACAAAATATCACTTTAACATAATGGTTGTGTCTAAAACTTGAACATAGGTACAGTATCTTGATGCCTTAATATGTGTCTTAGAAGGTTGCATAGAGATAAAGATATTTGTAACTGAGTCACGTTTAAAACTCATTCAAAAGGCATCAATACTGGCAGCAATACAGAGAATTTGCTGCTAGCTATTACTGTTTCTTCTAAATCTGACCAAACAAAGCTTTAAAAAGCAGCATTTTATGTAAACATTGGATTTGTACACAACTTAATGCCCTACTGCCTCAGAATACAGTCTGAGTAGGCCACGTCTTACATTTCAGAGACAGTCATAAAAACCTTTTAGTTCAAGGAATGGTTCAAACAGCTAAAATCGTACTATATTGTACATATTTGATCAATTATCTCAGATGTAGCGATCAGCCAACAATAGTTTGGAGCCCAAAGTCTTCATTAGTTGAGCTGGAGTTTAATGTTGCAAATAAATACTACAACTCAACAGTCACCTAACAGCCCAGACTTAGCCCAGACTGTAAAATCACATCGGCAAAACGTTTCTGAACCCACTCACATCTTATCTGATATCAAAGAAGGTCTCAGAGCTTGGACATCTTGGACAAGTGACTCAAAGCAATAAGGACTGATCTAGAATCAGTTTTAATGACAATGAACATCATAAATATGGATGAATCTGATCTTAGATCAGTCTTCTACCTGTGCTGTAGAAATGAGCAGGGCTCAAGGAAAATTTAAGTAGACTTGAGTATCACAATGTTGTTTTGTGACACTGCATCAGTTCATAAAAACTGTAATGAAATGTAAATAATGTAATCAATCAATAGATTCATAATCAATGTTTAAGTTCCTGACCACTAGATGACCGTGATGTAATCTTCAGCAAGTAGATCCTTTTCACTCCAAAAAGTGTAAGAGTACACCGCTAGCATTAGCAATCTTAACTGACTAGCAGTGTTAGCGCCACAAAATCACAACCTATCTCCTTGCTACTGTAAAGTAATATTGAGAAATATATACAAATATCACGATATGTATCTTACTGCCAGGCTCTTGCCAATACACAACTGTATTTATACGGTGTCCTAAACCACATCCAGTAGTCTGTGAGACCTTCATTAAGAGCTGGATGAACTTTGGTGATAACTCAGATAATTAGCTCAGTGACTTTAGTTCACCGCGGTCACGCCATCTGCACTTCACGAAAACACAGTCGCGTGTTCTGATCTAAGGAAGCAATACTTGGACTCCAAACATGTAAGCTGGCCTGTCATGTAGTAAGGTATGTTGGAGAGTGACTAACAGTGCCTAGCTTACATCAGTGTTTTTTTTTACTTATTTCAGACTGCTACAGAAGATAGATTTTCCCTCGATGCGCTTCACACTCTATTACCTTGGCTTTGAGGACAAGAAAGACGTCCCGCAGGAAGTGAAGGAGAGGACAGCGTGGACTTTTTCCAGAAGAGGCACCATTGAGCTCACTCAGTATGTTATCCGAGTATTCAACACTTTTTAGCTTGCAACCTACATGAACCTGAATTGCTCTTGAGTTGCATAAAGCGTCTTTAACTGTTGCACAAAAGTGGTGCAACTCACACCATGCAATTAGTCACATGACATCTTCACCATTTAAAGTCAGCCTTACATTCTTGCAGGAGTAGAAATACTTTGTGCTTATTATACAATTATTTGGTAATGTATTATGTAATTTGGTAATTTGGTAATGTAGTAAAGTAATTATTTGGATCAGTACTTTTACTGAATTACATCTGAGTACTCATTCTTACTTTATCAAGAGAAAAAAAACTATCTTTACTAACTGCATTTTCATTTAGACATTCAAAGGTCATTACAAAGATATATATATATATATATATATATATATATATATATATATATATATATATATATATATATATA
>BRDA01018406.1:4798-20538 GCA_036984385.1 Crenuchus spilurus | reverse complement strand
CCTTTTTATCTGGTTTCAGGTGTGATTTTTAAATTGCCCATACCTGTTACTTATCACAGGTGAGTTTGAATGAGCATCACATGCTTGAAACAAAGCTAGTTACCCTCAATTTTGAAAAGGTGCCAATAATTTTGTCCGGCCCATTTTTGGAGTTTTGTGTGAAATTATGTCAAATTTGCCTTTTTTTTCTCTCAGTTTTTTTGTGTTGTCCCAATACACACAAAGGAAATAAACATGTGTATAACAAAACATGTGTAATTGCAATAATTTTCTGAGAGAAATACTGGAAAAAATTCAGGGGTGCCAACACTTTCGGCCATGACTGTATTTGGAATTCCATACAATGACTTTTAGCATGTATGGGGTTTGTGAGTTATGCGTAACCTTTATGCATCACACAACACTGGTGTAGAACATAGATATACATACAAATAGATTTGGGCAGTTGTGACAAGCACAGAGAGTTCAGAAGTTACACTATATCTTCTGATTGGTCTTCCACATGTAATTTGCATATAGCTGAATATAGCACAACTTGTCATGACAATTATGAGAAAAACAAAACTGTGACGTAGCCCCCCCCGAATCCTCTTTAGGGAGAGGAGACACGAAGCCACCGGTAAGTTTTTGAAAAGGTGTGATTTGACCAGTGAGATTCAATGCTTCCTAATCCCTAAGGGGAAACGAATGGTAGTCCAAATTGTAATGCAGCCAGCATATGGCTTAAGTCTACCCTTTCCTCCCATTGTAGCAAATGTTTACATTATATGTGGAAGGTAGGCCTCTTGGTGATGCTGTGTCAGGAGTGCTGTGTCTCTGCCTATAAAATAAAAAGCATGGATCCTACAGGACTTCTCAACTCTGCCTCCTCCATGTCACATGCTGCTTTTTGGATGTCCTTTAGGCTAGGATTATTTTGGGCCCCTCTCTGTCTCTCTCAAGACTTTTTTGTGACAGAAAAGTGATGTGTGGTAAACTGAATTTAAAAAAATCATCAAACATGTATATGTGATACACTGTTGCATGTCATCACAAGACATGGATGACAAAATTTTCAAACATTCAAACACTGGTCCACCATCACTCAAAAAATTTGGACTCACCTATTAAAAGGAACATTGTCCAAGATGAAACATACTTTCATTTCAGAAGACATTTCATTTTCCTAGATTTTTAAAGTGTATTCTACAATTTTCTATGGTAGAAGGTGAGGTAGGACATTGTCACTACTTTTTAGTTTAGTTTTGGTGTCTCTCACAAGTTGTTGGCGGTGAGCTTAATGGCTGTATTACAGCTGTGTACTCTCCACTGAAAGTTGTAGGAATATCATGGATATGCTTTAAGCTAGCTGTTGAACAAAACGACCTTTTTCTTTTTCAAAGACATACTGTAGTCGAAACATGCATACACAAATCTCCTATTCTGATGTGTTTATTGAAGTTGTTTATGGACTAAAGTTTTCTATTCTAGTGTATCCACAGTGTTCCTGCATCCCACAATGCATTGCACATAATATCTGCTAAACTTCATGTTTTAGCTGTACTAAAACCTGTCACTGTCAAGTTCACTGTCAACAACAAAAAAAGCAGTGACGCTGTCCTGTATTACCTGTCTACCACAGAAGACTGAGTATCTGGATTGGCAGGTTTTGTGGATTTTATTATAGTCTTTAAATAACTAGAAATACTAATTTAAGAAAACTTGAAATACTTTGGTTGGTAGGTATGCTCTGGCCTTAAAGGAGTAACTTAGTCATAAATCATTCATTCATTCATTATCACACCCGCTTATTCCTAAACAGGGTCGCGGTTAGTCCCCTGCCCCCTCACTGGGCGCAGGGCAGGGCAGGACACTATTCAACTAAGCCCAGGACAGGGCGCCAGTCCATCGCTGGGTGAACACAAACGCACACACATACACATACAAATACACACATATGGACAATTTAGAGTATCCAATTCCACCTGATCTCCATGTTTTTGGACTGTGGGAGGAAACCGGAGACCCCAGAGGAAACCCACGCAGACACGGGGAGAACATGGAAACTCCGCTCAGATGCGGACTCGAACCCAAGACCACAGCGCTGAGAGGCGAACGTGCTAACCACTAAGCCACCATGCCGTCCGTCATAAATCATATTTACACAATTTTCCACTTACCTTAATTACCTTTAGTTTGGGTCAGAATGCATCACTAGAACTTCTCTTAACACACTCAGACTGCATCCAGGTCTTAAGGTCTCACAGACTAATCAATGTGTTTTAGGAAAATTTGTGAATATGATTTCCGGATGAACCATTTCTTTAAGCCATTGAACCCAAAAAAGAAAATAACGTTTACTTTGCTGATACTGTAGCCACCTCTGCTCATCACGGGACTGTATTTATTTCTGTTACACAAAGCCACCACAGACTCAGAGATCCAGTCATTTTTATGATGTTCCATCCTGGAAATCCTAGAAGGTCTTCTGCCTTGCAGACAGATCTAGTCCCAGACACAGGCACAAGCTGGCATGCCTCAGGAGAAGAAAGACATTGTCTGAGTTGGTTAGTCTAAGAGCTGTGAGAAGGTGAGTGCCTATAGAGACCATGAGAAGGAGTGTTGCTTAGTTCAGATGGAGATGAGAGAATGCCTAGACCTATTCCCAGTCCCTGTATTTAGCCGCTTCAGCTATCAGAGAACTGGGTCAGAGAGGAGAGAGGTCTCAAAATACTGAGAAAATCTCAAAATTCAGGACCTGAGGAAATCAATCTCATCCAACTGGACCCAAAACAGATACTCTCAGGAGGTGTAGGGGACAATTTAGCTATGAGACAACTTAAAACAACACCCTCTCACTTCTAACTGTTGGTCATCCAGTGACCTGTTTTTTCACTGGTGAACAGTGGTTACACAACTCTGATATTTTAACAGAGGAATGTAAACCTAAGAAATAGACAAGCAATGTTGAACATATGAGAGCCCTAACAGATAGTGACAGATTTCCTTCTATGAAAGACTGCCTATAATCGTCTTTCAGTCCCTACATTTGGCTCTCCAACAGTCCTGACCAAAGCTTTCCTATTTCAGAATCTAAGAGCTTGCACAGCTTATGAACAGGTTTTAGGTCAAAACATGACAGCTGATAATGTATGATGTAAAAATGAAAGAAAATATATACTTCATTTGTTTATTACAGTTTTGGTTAGGAAGAATTTTATCTGTCCATTTAGCT
Organism: Crenuchus spilurus; assembly: GCA_036984385.1. Classification (NCBI taxonomy): domain Eukaryota; kingdom Metazoa; phylum Chordata; class Actinopteri; order Characiformes; family Crenuchidae; genus Crenuchus; species Crenuchus spilurus. The sequence continues at coordinate 17,324 of BRDA01018406.1, read as the reverse complement.
TGCTTCTCTGTTGAGCTTGTTGTTCATAAATTATAAAATAAATAAATAATAAAATTATAAAATAAATAAATAATACCTCGACTCCATGTTTCATATGAGTTTCAGTCTCCTCACATTCCAGTCGTAAACATATTTAATGTTAAATACTCAATTTCAAAATGGGGCAACCACAAATGGACCAGAACAAAAATATTTTGTACATACCCTACGTCACAAGATGATCTTGGACAGATAAACATAAGACCAGCCTCAGGTCTCAGGAACCTTTGTTGGGAAGAGTGAACTGGGCTACAAAATTGGCCTGGTGACTTTTTAGTGTGGCACAAATGTAATATGAATTCTTACAGCTAACAAGCTACAAAAATCCAAAAGATAGTCACAGATCAAATTAAAGCTCACATTGTCAAACGGTTATAAAAAATGATCAAACATAGTGAATGAAATGTGTCTTCTTGTGTCTGCATTTTATTGACAACAGTGTATTACAGCTTGAGCCAGCAGTGAGACCACTTAATTCTTATCAGGGTTGCAGTTAGTCCCCTACCCCCTCACTGGGCGCAGGGCAGGACATTACACTATTCTACTAAGCTCAGGACAGGACGGGAATCCATCACTGGGGGCACATATGCATACACACACATACCCACATGGATGTACGGTCAGTTTAGAGTACCCAATTCACCTGACCTCCATGTTTTTGGACTGTGGAGGAAACCGGAAACCTCGGAGGAAACCCACACAGATACTGGGAGAACATGGAAACTCCGCTCAGATGGGGACTTGAACCCAAGACCTCAGCACTGAGAGGCGAACTCGATATATATATATACAGGGGTTAGACAATGAAACTTAAACACCTGGTTTTAGACCACAGTAATTTATTCGTATGGTGTAGGGCCTCCTTTTGCGGCCAATTCAGTGTCAATTCATCTTGGGAATGGCATATACAAGTCCTGCACAGTGGTCAGAGGGATTTTAAGCCATTCTTCTTGCAGGATAGTGGTCAGGTCACTACATGATGCTGGTGGAGGAAAACGTTTCCTGACTCGCTCCTCCAAAACACCCCAAAGTGGCTCAATAATATTTAGACACAAAGACTTGCTGTCTTGGTCACAGATGCGCCAGCAAGACGTGCACCAACAATTTGTCCTCTTTTGAACTCTGGTATGTCACCATAATGTTGTGTGCATTGCAATATACTATATAACTGTGCTCTTACCTGCTAACTGAACCTTCACACTCTGCTCTGTACTGGTGCAATGTGCCATTAATGAAGATTGGCCACCGGACTGGTCCAATTTAGCCATGAAACCTCCCACATATGTGTGTGTGTGTGTGTGTATATATATATATATATATATATATATATATATATATATATATATAGTATCTTTAGCTGACTTCTCATAAAACTGATGGCTATATCTTTAAATGAGCCTTCAGCCACATCACTTTTTTTCATATATTTGTCTGCTTGTGTTCATATATCCAGCTTATTTTATCTTCAGTTGTGTATACCAATCAACGGAGCATTCACATCCTAGTAGCCATTTCTTATTATTATCCTTCAAAGAAATAAAGATTTAAGAGATTCATAATATCATGTCATAAAGTGATCAGTTAACTGAGTCTTATGCCAGAACTGAAAGATAGAGAAAGGCAAATCAGAGTGACATTTGCCTTTAACTTTAATGTTTATTTTAATTAATTCAAGACATCTTACTTTATACATTCATTTGCAGGCAGAGGTTGTCTCTACAAATATAGCTGTACAGGTGGCTCGTCTCAAGATAAGAGTTCAAAGTGCTGCTCACCTATCGTTCTGCTAACCATTTTCACATGGAGACAGATAACTGAGGGTCACCAAGATGCTCAAGCCCCCAGTCAGCCGGAGCAACCCCTTAACCCCACCCCCATTGCCCACCCCCCAAGTCCCTTGCCTGATGATGAAAAGCAGGCAGGAAATTCATTTACACCCCAATAGCTGTAAAAGCTCTCATCAAAGCCATCTTTGATGTTGGAATTAAAATGAATTGGATCAGCAGGCGAGCTGGGCCTGTGCAGCAGGAGATGGTTTCATTCATGCTGGTCATTGCTACTGTTTCTCCGACATGGAGAGATGCAGGACTGACTACCGGAGAGAGGCCAACAGGCAGCCTGATGCACTTAAGAACAGTTTTCTTTCTACTTTCATCAGCAGATTTAATTAATAGTACTTGTACTTTGTTACTTAAATTTTTTATAACGAAAATACAATAAAATTGACGGCTAAAACAGCAGGGCCCAGCTTCAGAAAGAGAGAGGCTGAGAATGAGAAAGAATGAGAGAAAGCGAGAACACTGAGCAAGAATTCTGATGATTTCGCATCACTGGTTGTATATTCATAACTCATGATCAAACACACAAAATGATCCTAAATCACATCCCACACCCTAGATTAGAGCTGGTCCAAAATTTTTATCACAATAAATTTTTCTATGTTGATCAATCTTGATCATTTTTCAATATTAAATTTTCTAACACTGTCATAGTTTTTAAATAACATCTTTCTAAAAACATCAGACTAAATACATGAAATGTTACATGATGACCCCTGTGAATATGTTTGAAGGGAATGGGCTGAGCATGTGTAAACCCAATGCTTAAGCCCAGGATTTTTTTGTCATCTTATGCTGTATAATTTCATTTTCATCATGTGAATGGAAAGTTTAGATGAACATGAACATCCTGTGTTATAACCAGGGATGCACATAAGTGGTGCGCATGTGCGCATGCGTGGTCAAAATTAACAATGCGCAACGTCAATTACAATGTGACGCCCGTTTGCGCACCATTTACTTGATTATGTTTCGCCACGGTAACCGGAGTTGACAGGTTCGCGGTTTTCACGCCAAATTGTTTTGTTGAAAATCCAGTCGCGGGTGAACTTTCAAGGGTGGTGGGATGCGTTTTATTGGGTAACTTTTAAAAATTGCCGCGGCCGGTTGCCTTGGATATTACTTCAACACGGCGGGGCAAATGTGTACAAAGTGTACACCAAGGAAGTTTGAATACAACAATAATAACGAAGAGAACATAATATAAGGAAAGATAGCCTGACAAGGAGAGAGAGAGAGAGAGAGAGAGAGAGAGAGGGTGACGAAAAAGTCACAAATGAGGAAATACGGGAGTATTTGCAAGGACTGTGATAAAGAAAAAGGTTTGATGGACTGATAAATCCCTTATAAACAAATACTAAGTTGAACACTCTTAGTTGTTTTGCCATTTGCTTCAAACGTGTGACAGACATATATTTTGGGCTAGTTTAAATTTCTGAAGGGCGGGTTTTAGACTGACTTTTGGCTGATTAACTTTTATTAATTTTTATGGATCTGGCAACCCTGACGGTAACGTAGACGGGCTCAAGAGAGTAGTTAATTGATAACTAGCACTAGCTTATTTGTTCACTGGTTTTAAGATTTCCGCCGATTCATTAGCATGTCAAGGAAACAAGCTACATTAAGTAATTACTTTGGTATTCCACCACCTCCAAAGAGACGCCAGACTGAGACTGAAGGTAAAAAAAAAAGAGTATTCGCTTAAAAATGGCTGCAGGAGATAGCATTGCTCCGAACAGTGGATGTCAGGAGGGTAGTGATGATCAATGCTTGTAGTATTTTCGAGCATTGTAAAAGGTGAGCACCAAGCAACATCTGTAGGTGCTCCTTTGAGAACTAGACAAAAAAAATTATGTGCACCCCTGATTATAACTACAGTTTCCACTCTTTGGTACTGGTGTCTAGTAAGAGCATCTCTGGTTGCATAACTCCTCTATGATTGTAGCTTACCTGTTTTCATACAGGTCATTAATTCTTGATATAATGGAGGCGCTTTGTTGTTGTACCTGTCATTTTCTGCTGGTGAATGTATTGATAGTTCTCCCTCAGGCACTAGTGTAGTCTGCTGAAGGCTCCTCTAGTGCCAACATTACTGATTTTAGAGGAAAATTGTATTCCTCAAATGTTGCCCACTGAAAGCTCGGGAGATCCTCCTAAAATGACTTTTTAGGCAAAAAGGAGACATATTTTTGACCCAGACAAAAAATGATTCAAACATAATTATGAACTTCTCTTTGCCATTCTGAGCAGAATGTAAGATTTGATTGAGATCTGTGCTAAAACTGAAGAGGAGACGTGAGATGTTTTTCTCAGGAGAAATTAGTGAACAGCAGGAGACTTAAGCTGTTTTCATCTCATTGCCGTCTAAGAGAAACTACTGAGATGTCTACTGAGACATTTGTTTTCCTATTAGTTCCTATGGAAGTGGGTTCAGGGCATAGGTCTGTTCACATTAATGACAGATATGGTGCCCATACTGTACAAGGAGAAGTCTTTGTTTACTCAGGGCCCACTGAGCAGTGTGGTGAGAGTCTGTAAGTGCTGCTTTTTTCACCTCAATCTTGCCTGTATGCCTCAGTTGAGCTTTTTCAAACTTATGTTTCTGTAAGTGTGAATTCAAACATTATAAGTGTGAAAAGGGTTCAGCAGTCTCCTGATACAGCAGGCTGGGGAGGATACAAAAAGCACTTCTGTGTGATGAGCACTACCATTTGTTTGGGAATGTGAGTGTATTTTGGGCTGAGTCAATGCATTTGGCCATGCATGCATCCCATAGTGTACTAATGATTAATGAAAGTGATGCAAAAGTAATGGTATCCTGTTCATTCATTTATTTATTTGTTTTCCAGTTACAAGAACCTGCGGATAAGCAAGTTCTATACTAGCTTATGACTTCTTTCTAGAGCCTTTACATTACAGGAGCTTATTTAACTCTCAGAAAGGCTTTTCACACTCATACATCCTTTACAAAAATGATGCTTCATAGCATCCTCTTTTAGAGAACTCATACAGACACACACACAAATGACTGACAGACAGTCAGTCAGAGGCATCTGGCCAATAGAGTCCACTAAGATGAGGTTCTATATATATATATATATATATATATGTCAGCATGACTTAATTGAATATTGAATTTAAAAAAAAGCATTTAAGAAGAATTCTGAGTACAGGTCTAGAGGAGAGGTAATCATATTTGCTGGATCAGTTTAACATAAAAAATGAGTCCTATGCATTTTAATATACACTTCAATATAAAAGCAAACCAGTCATGGCACTGTCTGATGCACTCACAGCATTCAGTCAGCGCACATCGTACTGCTGCCAAATTCTAACACAGATCCCAGTAAAATTCTGTATTATTCATTCAGGTCATGTAAAAGTATTGCACAGCAAGGACTGCTGGTGTGTTTGAAAGATTACATCACGCTCATCGGATTGCATTACACACAATGAATTTTGAAAAGTTACATGAAAGGTATTCAGTACAGCATGAGCTCTGTAACTGTGTGTAACTCCTGAGATGAAACAAAATTGTGTTTTTACTTCATGTCTTGGTGATCCATGTGAACGTAATAATCTTCAAGATTGTTCCATTAATGACACAATGAGCACTGTATGGAACAGAATTTGTACAATACAATAGTGAATGGTTTTGGACACTATACAGGTTCCTGTACTGAACAAACTTCATGCCACCAGGCAAAATGCTTAGCACATTAACATAAAATACCTAATACCAAATGGGCAGTGTATGAATTTCATCATATCTTCATCTGCATGGAGTAAATTCAGAGAATCAAACATTTTGAACATATTTTGAAATATTGGTTGATGTTTAGTTTCATTCAGTGGCTTAGATTGTAAGAGATTGTTTTACTGCAGAACACATAATGTAGATGCTTTTAGATTTTCTATAATTATTTTTTCAGGCTGCACAGTACTGAAGGGACTTTAGATCTTACAACTCTGATCTTACAACACCACTTTTTCAAACATCAGTAATGGACTGCAAGTAAAAATCTAAATTTTTTGTTTGTTTTTCAATGCTCATAAAGACAAAACGATATGGCACATGGTTCATTTTTAGTCAAATATATCATTGGCAGCTAAAATGCAGTGTAAGGAACATGCTTTCAGCATTCTTAGCTTCCTTTTGTATATGTCTAAAATGACAGGCACAAAAGCTGAATTCTGAAAAGCAAACTAGTCAAGAATTCAGAAAATAAACTGCCATTCTTCTTTCTTGTGTGTGTGTGTGTGTGTGTGTGTGTGTGAGGGAGAAAGAGAGTGTGTCAAATGTTTTGTGTAGACACACTCCCCAGTTGTAGCCATTAATAGAGACGGATATGTCTAATGGTCCACGCAAATGGATATTGATGTTGTCACTAAACAGAAAACTACCCCAGCGGCTGAAATATTCCCAGAGCATTGTGGATGGTGTTTTCTGACCTGACAGCTCCACTCAGCTTTCCATTCCCATTTTGCCCTACAATGACTGCCAAAACTGGTACTGCACAGGTGTAAGTTTGTTCAGAACCATGTAAACAAACAAAGGTGTAAAGTAAATGTTTCCTTAGTGGTAAGATATGGTCCTTAAATTTCAGTTTGTACCACTACATTCACTTTTCCAGTACAAAGAAGCAGGTTTATATTTTTCTATAACTGAAGTGTAGAAAAAGTAAAATACGTGTGAAAGTCTGAAGTCAGGACCGACCGAGTGGAGTCAATACAACTTCAGTTACATTCATTACAACACAATCTGATGTTCTCTAACTGAAGGTACTGAAGACAAACACAACAAAGAGAGGAAAGGCACTGACCCAGTGACAGTCCAGTTTTTAATCTACTTTTTCAACTACTGGATTTTCTTATGTAGCAAGCTATTGTCATCTGTATCTTAAAGGAGAATTCTACCTGTAGTGGTGATGATAGGAACCAGACATCTGAATTGTTTAATGCTTCTTAAAGCTACCTCACAGCATTACATGACACCTCAGTTACTGATCAGATTTTATACTAAAACATTGTTTAAATCTGTTCATGATGAGCAGGATATACAGAAGTGAAGGTGTTTTAAAGCAAACAGTCCGTTTTGGATAGTAAATATAATTACTACATTGTTTAGATGAATACTGTAATTGGTCACATGATCATTTGCTGAAGGCACAACAAAATAGAAATCAGTAAAGTGTATTATAACACAGGTACATCAATCATATTTGGTAGTACATATATAAAGGATAAAGAAAGGGTGGAAAATATTAATTTATGACCATTTTAAGTACATATTAAGTATGTATTTTAGATATATTTGCTACATTTGCTACATAAAATATTATAATTTGATCTCAGGGGACAAACATGAACATAATTACATAACAATAAGCAGGACACACCCTCTCAATGTTTTTATCTTTTTGCTTTTTTCCCTACACTGTAAATTTATACTGAAGTCATCCAGACCATGAATGCACACATAAGGACTCATGTAGTAAACTTAAAATTATTAAACAAACCAAAACATGTTTTAGATTTTACCTCAAAGTAGACACACAACTGATGTCTCAAACACATTAAGAGGACAAGAAATGCAAGTAATTAACTCTTGACAAGCACAGCTGTTAACTGAAAGCCATTCCAAGTGACTACCTCATAAAGATGACTGAGAAAATGTCAAGAAAGCTGCTATCTAAACAAGAGGTGCCTACTTTGAAGAATCTAACATATAAAACATATCCTGGTTTGTTTAACACTGTTTTGTTTTTTCAAAAAAATTCCATATGTATTTCTTACTTATGGAATGGAAGTATTAATCTACAATGCAAACCATTTTTAAATAATGAAAAACCACTGAATGTTGTTTTATAATACCAGTTAAACTATTGTTTGTATGCTGCTGGTTAATAATATCACTTTAATATATGGTTACTAGACCTGAACCTCAGATGCTTCTTTCAGTCTTATCTTGGATGATGATTCCAATGCAGACTAAAGCTTCTGCTCCTCCTCTCCATCATTATGAGGAATTAGAAATCATAAAAAGGGATAAAGTATAAGTTCTTCTGAAGTGGAAAGATTATCTGTGGCTTCCGCTGCTTTCTGGGCTCCTGTCTTAAGGTCTAAAGCTGCAGTAATGGCTCATTGAGTTGGAGCTGAAACAGAGCTCTGTGGATCCTTTTCACTGGTTTATCACTGACCTAGTCTGAGCTTTAGGATGTATGGATGGCATCACTCATGAGCCCTCATGTATTATCCATCAAAGTAATAATAGCAGATGGTTGTCATATTATGCATCATGGATTTTCTCTGTTATATTGCTGGAGATATTATATGCTGTTCTAAAGTGATGCTAAAGATGAGCTTCTTTGAAGTGAATTACAAACAGCACTGCTTGATTCACTGCTTGATTGATTAGTATTTCTTTTTAGATTGGAAAACTGAACACCAAAAGGCATTTGAAAGACATTTGAAATGTGAGGAACTCTGGATAGAAATTTTATAATGATTTATAATATTATATCTTAATTAATATGGAATCAGCTCTACAGCTCTAACTAACTAGCCAGCAGCCACATTGATTTTAAATGAAAACCTGCTACCTATCATCATCATCATCATCATCATCATCATCAGTCTTTCCACTGTGAAAAAAAATCTCAACCAAAGCTAGTTAACCACATTAGCTAGCATTAACTAGCAAGCTAACCCTGACTTCTGTCTAGCAGTCAGATTGCTAGCAGGAGTAAAAACAAAATGGGTAGAAACACCTTATTGTGAGTTGAATGTTAGTTTACAAATCTTGCACAAATCTTAATTTTGCACAGATTTTTTCCTCATTGTTAAATTAGTAAATATTTAATAGTTGTGTAGTAAATGACAAAACATGTTATTTAACCAAGGTACCCAAACCTTTGAATAAGACTATGTATTCATCATGAATTTCCAGCAGATTATATTTCTGAACTGCAATATGCTCTTTCTCAGTAAAAGATGTTCATACTTCAGAAGCACTCTATGAAGTGCCCTTAAATAATCAATCTGAATCACTGCTCATTAGTTGTATTTTATTGAATGGATATGTGAAACTGTTGTGTGATTACAGTTCAGTTGGCGAGTGCTGAGCTCACTGTGTCATTCTGATTGATTGTTTATGCCACAGTGTCTGTATGATGGTCAGAAAGTTGATGTTGTACGCTGAGGGTCAGCAGAAGATTTTTGTCCATTGTACTTGTGGTGATGTTCTTGGTGTCATGATGACTCATAAACTTTTGTTTCTTTCTCTCGCCCTGCTCATAATGTTGATTTATGTGCACTTTGTCTTTGCTCTTGAAGTAATTGACAAGGTGATGAATTGCTTTGGAAAGGAAAGCAAGGCGTTGGACCAGGGGGGCCATCCTGTTCTCCTCCACTCAGGTACACATTCAGGTGTCCTTCAAACAAGAGATTTGCATCCACTCCCAACACCTGTGCAGAATCAGCAATCGCTTCACTGTCAACAAGTCAGATTACTTTTAGACTCGCATTTAGTGCAAATATGGCATCGTATTTGAGATGATTTATAACACTTCATAATAAAGTCTTATAAATCATTTTATTTTGTAAATGAATTTCTACACTTTGCACGTCTCTTTGCCAGCTGCTATAAAGCCAACTCATCTGTAGATACAGTGGATTACTCAGTTGAGATTAAGGACCTAGATAGTATTCTGATTATATTAAAAATTGCACGTCTTTACATAGGTTTGCATATTAAGGAGACAGTAGAGACACGTCTACCCATATTTAGGGTGGAAAGATTCTTTCTGAAGTGTATCTGATGGCTGTATCTGAGGAGTTTATCGGATGCTGTATCTGACACATGTATCTATTGGTTGTATCTGAGGTGTGTATCTGACCGGTGTATCTGATGGTTGTATGTGAAGACTGTATCTGACGACTGTGTTTGATGGCTGTAGCTATCTCACAGGTGTATCTGACGACTGTCTCTGAATGTTGTACGTGTTACAAATATTTTTCATATTCGTATTTAAATTATTAGTCTTGTCAAATTGCCACTTTTGAATATTTCACAAAGCGGCCCAGTTTGTATATTTTAAGTCCCTGAATTTTATCAGTAAGAGTAAACTCATTTCCAAACTTAGTCACATATTATGTAAATCCAACAAGCCTTTAATCATGGTAAAGCAAAGTATTTACCTTCTGAGTGGGCAAACAGTTCATGAAATGATTCAGTCACTCATTCTAGAATGCGGAGAGATCAGCAGGATGGTACACACAGGATGGAAAATCAAAGTCTTGTTTGCTGAAGTATTCAAACCTTTTCTCCAGTGTAGAGACAGGCTTTCTTTGAGATATTGTGAAGCGTATTACTATTGACTGATGATACATTCCCCAGCAGGTGGCCTCAATGTGTACTTTCATGGTTAGACAGATGATTAACCTGTTTTTCTTTTTCCTCCAAGAGAAATATGGATCCTGTCGCACACTTCCCTGACACTAGGAAAGCTTTTTTGTGTGGATGATGCCTGCATGAACAGCATCCTCTCTCAAGTCTGAGGATTACTGAATGCCTTCCGTCATCTGTGGTGTCATATTTGCCTGCTAACAAAACCTGTCAAAATCACATAATTGTATGTACAACCATATCTGGAGAGTGACAGAGTACAGTCCATAGTGACTCACTGTGAACTCTTTAATGAAAAACCTCTCTGGACGCAGACTGTGCACACACATACAATCACTCTCCTTAATGCCTTTATGTGTGTACTGAAGTCAAAATTTACTCATTTAGTTGTAGGGCTGCTGGAGAAATGGACAGGATGCCATTTTCAGCATGTTTACATTGTTCCTGGGAATAAAATTTTGGCAATGTTCCAGTTGGCATCTTGGGGACTTGTTGCTTTGAGTGCAGTTTAAAACACACCTTAAAATGTGACTTCATTGTAGTACACTTGTACAACTATAGTAAGCCTTTATATCGTAAAGGATTTTGGACATTTGAATTCTAGATGTAGTCATATGCAAATGTTTGGGCACCCCAGGCTTTGGATGCTTGAAGGATTCACATCAATTTGCCTCCTGTATATTATATATTATATATTATGTTAGTATAAAGGCAGCGATCTCTGGGGTGTAACACAATGCCATTTTCTGTTTCTGTATCTGCTTAAACTGCAAAATACTGTTATGGTCATTCAGCTCTTTAACTACTATGACCTGCTCCAGATGTCCTAAACTACTGCCCAAGTTGACGTTTATATGGACTCTATTTGTTGCTACCATTATTATTAGTATTATTACTGCCATTCTTGCTTCACTACTGTCACTAAATCAGTACACCTGAACACTACACATTTTTGGTTTGTAGAATGACTCTCTATCAAGCACTTATAATTAGTTGATCAGAGGATGATGGGTCCCCTCATGTGAGTCTGATTCCTCCCAAGGTTACTTCTTCCAGCTCTGAGGAAGCTGTTCCTTGCTCCTGTCGCTGTTGGCTTGCTCACTGGGGCTTTTGTCTTTTGTTATTACTATTTCTGTAAAGCTGCTTCGTGACAACATCAGCTGTAAAAAGTGCTATACAGTGAGGAAAATAAGTGTTTGAACACCCTGCGAATTTGCAAGTTCTCCCACTTAGAAATCATGGAGGGGTCTGAAATTTTCATCTTAGGTGCATGTCCACTGTGGGAGACATAATCTAAAAGAAAAAATCAGCAAACATTCTGGCCCTCAAAGACCTGTTAGTCCACTTCTAAAAAGTCCACCTCCACTCCACTTATTATTCTAAATTAGAAGCCCCTATTTGAGGTCGATAGCTGCATAAAGACACCTGCCCACCCCACACAATCACTAAGACTCCCAACTACTAACATATCTAAGACCAAAGAGCTGTCCAAAGACACCAGAGACAAGATTGTAAACCTTCTCAAGGCTGAAAAGGGCTACGGGGCAATTGCCAAGCAGCTTGGTGAAGAAAGATCAACTGTTGGAGCAATTATTAGAAAATGGAAGAAGCTAAACATGACTGTCAATCTCCCTCGGACTGGAGCTCCATGCAAGATCTCAACTCGTGGTGTATCAGTGATCCTAAGAAAGGTGAGGAATCAGCCCAGAACTACACGAGAGGAGCTGGTCAATGACCTGAAGAGAGCTGGTACCACTGTTTCCAAGATTACTGTGGCTAATACACTTAGACGTCATGGTTTAAAGTCATGCATGGCAAGGAAGGTTCCCCTGTTTAAATCAGCACATGTCCAGGCCCATCTTTAGTTTACCTATGAACATTTGGATGATCCAGAGGAGTCATGGGACAAAGTGCTGTGGTCAGATGAGACCAAAATAGAACTTTTTGGTCTTAATTCCACTCGCCGTGTTTGTTGGTACTGCAGATTCACATAATCGGTGTCATTAGAACCTTTGTCACCATGGTCGAGAGAAGTCCAGTAACTGGTCGAGGAGAGCACATCAAGACCCGACTAAGGAGTGGAAAGAATCCTAGTGACTATGTGGTGCTCAACTCTAGAACGTACCTCGAGGTCAGGCTCCCTCTAACTGTCAGTACAAATCGAAGAAGGTAAAAGATTATTAACGAGGTTGTCAACTAGAAAGAAGTGGTTCGACGAACCGTTAACGGGGCATCGGGAAAA
>BRDA01018395.1:0-13033 GCA_036984385.1 Crenuchus spilurus | reverse complement strand
TCAACATAAGTTAATACTAAAAATTAGTTTTTTGCTTTCAGACAGATTAATGAAATACTAGAGAACTAGTAAAGTTGTATTTGACATGTGAAGTCAGAAACAGTAAAATACTGTGGTGTTGGGATGTTGTACCAGGGCTCCAGTGTTTTAAACAAGTCCCCAAAGCCCTCATTCTCCACCACACAGTATGGTCTTAAGTCTTTGACAATGAACCAGGCTATTGAAGCCGTTATTACTTTGGCTCTACCTGAGTTGTGGTCGAGTTTTGGCTGGAAGAGAAGTCCTGTTTTTCTGTTTGTCATGCTGTGTCTTTGTGCTAACGGTGCTAGCACCTCATCACCACTTTCACCACGTCGTCTCACCAAATGTTCTCCGTTCTTCATTTAAAGACCAAACTTCTTCCAAACTTTAGATTTTAAGCTCGGCAGAGCGTTGTACACTATATATGTGCGTCGGACACGTTTGTCTTTCAAACGTGACTGTGACGAGTATCGCAACAGTTCATGAGAGAGAGATAGAGAGCGATAGAGAGAGGGGAGGGGGGCGGGGGATGGAGGGATGGAGGGAGAGAGAGAGTGCACAGCTGAAGCATATCACACCAAACCGATTGACAGCTCTTGAATCGAGCCATCGGCTGGTTCACTTTACAAATAGACCGATTCAGGGGTCCATGTACCGATGCACTCGTATCGTTTAAGTCAAAATCTGTCTTCCGATTCAAATTCGTTATTTTTTAAACCCCTACCGGTTGCCCAAGGCTTGAGGTTAGTGCCCATGGCTGCAGATATAGACTTAGAATTATATAGAATATTATATTTGAAACCCTAAAGAGATCCACATATGAAGAAATGATGTAAAATGCATGAAGAATACTGTGATGCCATTCAGATGTATGTAACAGTTTGTGTTCTAAAAGGTTTGTTATTACCATTGGTAAAAATAGAGCAGACAAATATCAATTCTGACATTAAATGTCTCCTGCAGTACTTCGCATGACCTACATTTTAAAAACAAACAAACACAAAACAAACAAACAAATAAATACTGCTCACTAACTCTTTCATCAATGCCTGAAATGGGACATTGTAAATGAGCTGTGAGAGGAAAGACAAATGAAAAACAACTCTAAAAGCAAATTACATGCACCAACACAGCCCTACTGCCGCAGAGAGTTAATGTACCCGTTTCTGCTTTTGCACCTCCATCCATAATGTGATGATGAAATGAACACTTCAGTTAATCCTAGTAATCCTATACATATTGATTTCCTGAGATCTTGATAAAAAGCACAATCACAAGAGTGATATGGTGCAGCTGGCAGTGCCCTGTGATGGCAGAGCTGATGGATGTGTCTGTAACTTCATGATGAATCTACAACTGCATCATCGGACAAGCACTGTTCTCATTTCAGCAAAGACAATAATGACTATTGCTTCAGTACTACAACAAATTAGAATAATGTGAAAGTACATTTGTGTTCATAATTTAATTCAAACAGGAAACTTGGAAAATCAAAATGGGATATCCTTGTGGATAATGAATGATTGCACTTGGATTCTGGTCTCTGGGAGCATTTGGGGGTTAGGTGGCTTGTTAAAAGGCATTTCAGCCATTATTGTATTTTTCTGCTGGTTCTGGGGCTTGAACCAGTGACATTTCAAGTCCCAAACCTGCTTCTGTTTAGGCCACAGCTGCTCCACTAACTCTGTGATGTGGGGAAGCCGTGCTGATGTCGATCATTTTGACCCCATACCTGTAACTGATAAAGCAGAATGCAGTAGGAAATTAAAGCCAGTACTTCTTTTACTTTTCTATGCTGTTAACAGAACAGATCCTGGGACACTGAAGAGGTTATGAGGTGAAAGGTCACAAGGTGAACTGTTAAAATGAAAAATGAAGACCAGAACATGTTCAATAGAATGGCCAGTCATGTTTGGATCAGAGGCACAGACAGACACCACTGAACTTTGCTTATGTTCTACAACAGTGTTGTCTCTAGAACATAAACCAGGTGGGGTACAATAAATTATGTGGGCAGCACTCGCCCCACTCATCAGTGACACTACACACAAACCTACTTGTTTAATTAATTCAACCACAAATGCACATCAATGAAATTCCAAAAAGCATAATCTGGCGTTGTTCTGAATTTGGCACCCTCACCGTGATATGCATCCCCTATCAGGAGACTTACTTACCAGTGGTATTCTGTTGCATTTACTTTGGTTATTGTGACCAAAGGGACTTAAATACAATCCATTCCAGTCATGAATAAAGGAAATTATAGGAATAAAGGATTAAAGGATTAAATTGTTGACGTGATTTGTTATATTGCCTTACTAGCAGCGGCTAACAGTTACTGTGATGTTGTTGAGTGGCAAACTGCATAGCAACGCTAATACCATAAACAATATTCACATAAGCTTGCGTATGCAAATCATTAATTTTTTATTGGCTTCTCCCAGCATGGGGCCAGTGTTAGTGTGACCTGCAGCTCATCATTGAAATCGTGTTGGACCTGCGCACAGTGTTTTCTACTGCTCACTTATTTAAATGGATGCTAACTAAATGAAAACTTCTGAAAGTACTGACCTTACACAATACGTAAATATTTAAAATGTATTGGGAACTACTGCTATTAAGTCAAATACACAACAATGTTATAAAATAATATTTAAATAAAATAAATGTAAACAAAATTATTGATTATATCACACACTGCCCAGGGCTCCACCCACCCCTAATGTAGAGATGGCCCTGCTCTCTAAATGTCTATAAACATTTACACATTCTATGGGTGGGGATTTTTTGGGATAAATATTAATAGTTTTAGATTTTCTGAGAGAGAGAGAGAGAGAATGATACTGCTAGGCTTGGATGTGAGAAAGCTCACAGCTATTGTCAGTGTCTGTAGAATATGTGTTTAGTGCTGTTAAGTGTCTTTAAAAGTGTTCAGCTCAGGGTGGGAATAGGTCCCTTGTTCCTCATTGATACAGATGAAGAATGGCTGAGCATCACTGATGGTCTTTTCAGCTTTATTGTGGCTGTCCAGTGAGCTCACATTCATAGCCACTCGGATTGTTTTCACTGCCTGCTCCATGAATAATGCAAACTAGTGATCATGTTTTGATGTGTTGTAGCCTGTTTGACACAAGTCTTTAGCAAGTTCAAAAGCATAAATGTGTGTACACAGAGTAGATTGTGCACACATTCTCTCAGATTCAAATTCAAAGTGGAAAAAAAATGTGAACATTGCTATTTTTTGAAATGGCAAAATATTTGTAGCTCTCTAAAATCAACTTATTTACAAAAACTCTGAACCTGGTAGAACATTTTATGTTATGTTGAGGTTCTTTAAATGAATAGCCTTGTAATGTCTTTGCATCATTTTGCTTTGAACAGACACTGCAAGATTAATGTTGGTAACAAACCCAATAGCCACCTAACTAGCATAGTAAATTCAGCCAAAATACATCACTTATCTGTTAGAACCGTTTGTTGGTTCTGGGGTTTGATCTCTGAAATACTGAGCTGTACACGGCAGTAGAATGCAGGATTCCTCCGTCCTCCTCGGCCTACAGCGCTGGGGGAGTTCAAATGACAACAGAGACAGAGTCTGTTCTCAAGATGGTTTCCCAGTTTATTGTTTAAAACAGCAGAGTTTATATGCTTTAGAAAGACAAAGACATACAGGTTTGGAACCGTGTAATGATGTGATTGGTTGGAAAATAAAGAAGGGTCATGATTGGTTTGAAATGACATTAGACCTGTTGTCAGGAGACCCCAAGGTTAGCTCAGTAGGCCTTTTGGCAGTGAGACTAAACAGAGAGCTTTGGAGACTTGTTAATCAGACTTTGTCACTGAAGAGGAATGTACAAGACCTATGAAGTGTAATCTATAGTTTTGGAGTCAGCTAGTCTTGAAACTATTGTCACAAAGCATGTGTGTGGAGCCATGAATTTAGGAAGAGGACAGCAGGCCTGAACTCCACTGACCTGTCTTATGCACATATGAAAAAGTGGTTTCTAACATTATCCATCTCTCAACCTGCTCAAACCACATACTGATCTTAATTAAGGTTGCTCAGACTAGTCAGTGTGGTTTAGATTACAATTGTTACAGTCATGTTACCTGCTTTGTGTTTTTTTCACTATTTTCATATTCTGCTTCTGCCATTTCTGTCTGGATCTCTCTTCATTCTACCTCGCTCCGTTCACTCTCACCTTCACACACACTACACAGTAAATCTGCCAGTGTTAAATCAACACTATTAGAGTTAAATGAACACTGACAGTGTTACATTTTGACACCCTCAGTGTTAATTTAACTCTAATAGTGTTGATTTAACACTGGCAGATGTACTGTGTATTGTAGTTCACTTCCTGGTTAGTCTCACTCATGTCTCCATTCGCCCGCTCACTCACTCACTACATGTCCCAGAATGCACCTTCACATTGGCAAATTGGTTCATCTTGATCTTAATCTTACACCTGCACTCATCTTCATAATTCCTATGATGGCTCACATTAGAGAGTGGGACACTATCATTACAACAATATGACTACAAACATTTATAAAACAAGCAGCCACTTCAGAAACCAGCAGGATTCGTATTCATAAAGCAGCATGATCTCATCACATTTCTTCATATTTATGATGCTCATCAACCCTAAAACTGATTCTAGAGCAACAGTTTATACTCATGTGGTGGTGGTTTGTGAATACAGATCATGTGTCTAGAATGGCTACAGCACTTAGCTGCATGCTAAGATTTTGTTCACTGTCAATCATATTTTGCTCTAAAATTAAGATCTGAATGTGGTTTGAGCAAGCTGAGAAATATTGTGGTGACATGAATGAATGTTAAACTTAAATAGCGCCTTTCTCAAACCAAAGGATGCTTTACAATCAACACGATCGTTTTACACAGCCAATTACACAAAGTGTCTCAACCGGAAGTGGCCATCCACCTTGAGGACCACATCGAGCATTAGGAGGATCACTCAGGACAGAGTGCCAACCCATACATTCATACACACACAGACATACGCATTCATTCACTCACACCAGGGTCATTTAGAGCCAATTCACCTGATCTCCATGTTTTTGGACTGTGGGAGGAAATCAAGAGTCCTGGAGGAAACCCGCACAGACACGGGGAGAACATGGAAACTCAGAGACCTCAAAGCTGAGAAGCGAATGTGCTAACCAACAAGCCACCATTCCACCAAACTTTTAATAAAAACAACTAGGCAACCTAAATAACTACTGAGTTCTAGTGCTCAATAAAATGTTAGCAGTTCCAGAATATGTTCCAGTTCCAAAATAAAGAAGCAAAATTTGTACCCAAACATGATTGATTACATCTGCAATTATGTAAGTAGTTTTTTGTTACAAAAGCAGAAGCATTGACATTTGGTTGCTAAGAATAAGCTTAGGTTTAGGTTTATCCTACTTCTTAGGTTTGGTTTGTCCATCTTCTAAGAACGAGCCAAACTCCAGCACATCATTAGGACAGTGTCAAGATCATTGGGAGCAATCTGCCAATGCTTCAAGAGATCTACACCAGCAGGGTGCTGGCAAAATCACAAACGACCCTTCACATCCTGGACATCACCTCTTCCAGACTCTGGTAGAAGACTCAGGACCATAAAAAACAGCACAACACGGCACACAAACAGCTTCTTCCCCATGTAGTGCTCCTCAACACCAGTAGACACCTCACACTCTAGTCTATAAACTTTTCTACAACTGAGCTGAGCTTCCAAATTTCACTGAATTCAATTGAAACTGGAATTCAATCACAAAACAGTACTGATACATGTTGCTCATTTATACTGTGCTCACGTGAACAGCTGTACAGATCTTCAATCTCTTCAGATGTTCATATCATCTGCACTTTCTGTATATTATAATGTGCATATTTTGGCCTACTATTTACATCTGAGCACATCCACAGTACTGGGAAGCAGTTCTGGGACATGGAACTTCAAAATTAAAACTGTCACAAAATGTGCAAACATGTCCAAGTCAGCTAAATTAGACTCTGAAATCAGATCTCTGCTATTGTTTTACCTTTTAAATTTTTTTTAATTGGTCAAGAATCAAGTCTGTGCTTTAGATTCTGTTACATGGTTTCCATTGAGCATAAACTTGCTGGTTTATTAAAATATCATTATGGCACAAACCTGTATGGCACAAGTCTACTTTGGGCATAGACCTCAGTCCTGATGGTCCAACCTACAATATTTGATCTGCGCCTGTTAAATGGAAACCATAACTTATGCAATCTAAAAGTTACCCAATTCAACAACACATATATACAATGATTTAGAAAATAAAAAACCTTCTAACGTGACAGATGATGAAATGTGTTCATTTAATGCAATTTATACCATCAATTATATCCACTAAATACAATTTATAATACATTTCTTAAGTTACATGGAAACCATAAGAATTAATTCCCAGTGCTGTGGATATGCTCATCCCTTTTAGCTCGCTTAGCTCTCTTCAGTCTTTATTACTCTTATTAGTATTTTTTAAACTTTATTATTCTCTGTTCTACTTATTGTTTATTGTGCTTGTTACATGTCATAAGTGTCACCAAGACAAACTCCTTGCATGTGTACATACTTGGTGAATAAAGTGATTCTGATTCTGACTCAATATTACAGAAGTGAATGGAATGTCCTCACTAATATAGTACTACCAAAGTGTGCTTGTGTGTGTGTGTGTGTACCAGGTTTTTGTCATATTGTGGGGACCAGAATCTGTATAATCACTCAGGTAATGGGGACCTTTCTTCTTTGTAGGGGATACAAAGTTGGTCCCTGCAATGTAAATAATTAAATGTTAAGGTGAGGACATGTTTTGGTTAAGGTTAAGGTTTTAAGGTTTGATTAAGTCATTACATAATGAGTAAGACATTATAATGTCCCCACAATTCACAGAAACAAATGCATGTGTGTGACTGTGTATTTGTACATCTGTGTCAGCAATGAGTGCAAATTGTAGCTGAATGCATTCATTCAAAGGGGTGTCCACTAACATTTGGAGACATACCGTATCTATCTTCTTCTATGCTGCTACAGTGTTTATATATCAGTTTATATATCAGTTTTTGTTGAAGTTATGTGCACTACCCCTCACCTGGACTGCATCGTTATGATCTTGTGTTCAGCTTATCACCCTCTTCCTGGTTGGACTAGTCGTTCTGAAGTCTCACTTATGTTCTCCTCAGGAACCTATTCTACGTTTATATTTCCTGTTTGTGATCTATGTCTCTGCACTATGTCTATTTATTGTAAGTTTAAGTCTATGTATTCCAGGCCTTGTCCTGTGTTCAGAGTTTATGTTCCATCTTCATTGCTGTTTATCCTTGATGATGTATGCACTTGCCCACACCTGTTATTGCTCACTCTGGCACTCAACCCTCCCTAACAGCCAGGCAGCAACAGTAAATGATGCTGTTTTACTGATAGTCACACACTCATTCAGATTTAAGGTTATAGTTGTATTTAAGTGCAGAAGCCAAGGCTGAGGGAGTGTATTGAAAGAGTGAAAGAACATATATTTATGGTGCAAAACATTTATCCTTTGTGAGCTATGCGATGTATGTCTTCTCTTAGTGGATATGTGAGCCAGTGCTTTAATGCAGTAAAAGAGTCCAGCCTTGAGGAATGCACACCAGCTGCTGGAAATGCAGACATTTTCAGTCCATGCCTCCCTCTCTGCATATGTGCTTTAGATGTTTTTCTCTGCTGGTGTTTGCTTGGAGCTTATCAGTTGTGCGCTGAAGATTGCAGGAGAGGCTTTTGCTTTGTTTATATTGCATTGTGTTTGAAATTAAATTACTGTCACCCGAATTCAGCAAATAAGGTTTACCAGAAGCATTTTCCTTGGTAAACAGTTGTAAAAATGAAGGTTCCTAAACAGTCATTGGCTTAAATATACAGGGTTTTAGTATTTAACACATTTATATTTTTATATTGTATTTATTTATTTATTTGTACATTTTTTTTTTTTTTTTTATCGACCCGCCCATTTGTTGACTCCCCCCTTCACTTGTAATGTCCCTGACTCTAGGAGGGTGTAGACTCACACAGGTCTCCTTTCGAACAGACCAACTCTTTTCAAACCTGCTGCTGATACATTGCCACCATGCCAACATGCTCAGAGGAAAGCCAGTTCTAATGGATCGCCTGGCAGACACCTGAGCTAGCCAACATTACTTGTTTATTTAATGGAGAGAGTGTGCCATCTTACCCACCCAGCGAGAGCTTTGGACCCTGGTGCACAGATCATGGTGCTTTTTTGGGCCCCGGCTGCCAATGGCAAGAGCATTTCCAGGAATTCGGACAAACGATCCTCAGATCATAGTAACAGTGCCTTAGTCCGCTGAACCACTTGGTGCCCCCATATTTACATTTTAAAACATTTCTTTAGTAAGTAGCAAAAATGTAATACACATCAAAACTCACAATACACTTAGTCATAGATCAAAACATGTTGAGTTCATATTGAGATTCTTGGCTTTAGTAAACATGAGTGCTATCTGAGCAAATATGAGCACAATGTGAGACTTATCTGAGATCTCAACTAAATATCAAGAGGAGACATGAGACGGCGGAGAGCTTTTTCTCAGGAGAAATGTCTGAGCAATAGGAGACTTAAGCTAAAGTGTCATTTGTCTCTCCATCTCATCTCATTTTACTCTACTCTATGAGAAACCACTGAGACCTTTTTTTTTCTTTATTGTGTTTTTTACATGCTTACCTGTCAGCGTGAGTGGGTGTCATCTGTGTCTGGGTCTGCATTCAACCCAAGAAGAAGAGGCGGATGCAGATGTGAATGGCAGTTTTTATTAAACAAAACAAGGCAACAGAACTCAATAACTTGTGGCATAAACTTGCAACATGACTTGAATGTGGCTGTGACAAATGTGTGAGTATAACAAAGATGGTGATACTGTGACAACATGTGATAATGACAAAGACTGTGAAACAAAAGGGAAACTTAAAGCAAATCACTTAAACATAGAACACAGGACCAGGACTGTGGGATACATGACAGGTGGACAGCATGATGATGGAGGCGTGACAGGGGCAGGGCACGGGCGGAGACAAGATGTAAATTTGGAACATGTAAACAGAAGCACAAGGAGAAACAGACACAGAGGGCTGTGATGGAAGATTCACACTACCAGTGTCTGACTTTGCAAATCCCAACTGCATGATGCACCAAAGTTTGTCCATGTATGTGTATAAAAACATCAGAGTTAATTGTTCACCATCTGTTTAGCTTCTAAACACTCCGCTGTATTTTTTGTTGTTGTTGAGGATTTTCTGTTTGTATTTGTATGCCTAAATCTCAATTATACTGCAAGTACAGTACATGAAACAAATGCAATAATAATATTTTTTTTTAATTCAAACAGCAGAAAATATTTAGTAATTTGTAATATAGTAACATGTGCTTACAATTTATTGCAGAACACTACAAATTTACTGTTTAAAGAGTTTCTTTTGTTTCCAAATTATTAGGCTGCACTGAAGGAGCTGTACATAGATTCATCTTTCAGCTTTGCATCACAATAGGTTCCCCTTCAGTAAGACAGAAACTGAAACTCAGTTCTATTTATTCAGGAATTATTCAAATATTAGTAAAGGATTAAAACCAGTAAAGGATTTCCTTTTCACGCTAATTCCAAAACAATATGTCACTTTGTTTATTTGCAGCAAATTTTTTTAGCAACCACAAATATTCAGAAATGAACAACTTGAGTAGAAAGAATTGCATTTCTGTTTTAACATGACTCATCCCAACTTGGGTGAAATTTACTGAAGGAGTTTTATTGTAGAAGTTTTACCTGGTAAAAAAAGCAAACAAACAAACAAACAAAAAAGAAAACAGAAATCAGAAGGCAGGAAAATCAAACATCCATCACTATGTAAGAGAAAAACTCACCAGAATACCAAATAAAACAAAGTATTAGAAAAACACAAGAATAAGCTGTAGTTTACTTCTAGTTTAGAAGTTTACCAGCCATGAGGATACAAAAGTAGGGTTAATGCTGCACAACCAACAGTATTAACAAAGCAGTATTTATACAAACACTAAAGCATAAAACCTATAACAGGTGTGTATAATCACAGAGTAACTAAGTTTTAGTAACACTTTATAATACTCTGTGTTATACATGTTCACATTAACTGTGACCAAATCATAAGTTCATGAGAATTTGAACATGAACAAATGTTTATAAATGACAGTTCATGTAGTTACTAATGATTGTATTCATTTTTGCTAATGTTAACAAATCATTAGTAAATTATTTTTAATGAAATTCTCATGAACTAATGATTTGTTCACAGTTATTAATCATTAGTTAATGAGCTATTAATGAAAGTTATTATAAAGTGTTACAAATGTTTTTAACATACATACACATACATGGGTGAAGTCAAGACAAAATCTCAGTCTGATTGGCCAGTGACAAATGGAACATTTCAATCTCGCAATCTCAATGCTGGAGAAGGTGTTAGAGTGTACCAGTGTTCAAACTGGTGAACTGGTGCTGGTGAACTGATTTGCGTCTAAAGAAATCAGAAAGCAATGAGTAAAGGTTAATTAAGAAATTAAATGTCAAATGATGTCTATTTCTGGAAAACATTTATAAGGATGTCCCTTTTCAACAAATTTGCATCCCTCTGGCCTTTTTGTGACTTGTGTTTGTTTTGGTTTTTGGAAACTGGCATGGCATACTTTTAAAAAAGTCACCAAAAGTTTTAATCAGGCATAAAAAGATGATGACATTCCAAACGTGTCGTTTGCATGATGATATCATAGTTAGACTAATAGTATTAGTATGATGAATGTCAAACAATTGGTGTGTATTTAAATAAATGTATTGATTTTTACCATATTTTGTAGCCAAAAGGTTTGTCTATGATTCCCAACTACCAAGCAGTGGACTGGTGCCAAGCTGCAAAACATCTGCTACTGGGCTGCAAGGGAACAAGGTGTGGAAAAAGTTAAATAATAATGCTCTAGATGACAGAATACAGAGCTATTTTGTCAATATTCATGTTGAACTTGGTGCGGTCAGTCAATGCTGCTCTTTTTCTCAATTTGGACACATCATCTCATTCAACGTTTTTTCTTTTTTTCTAGTTTTTCTACATTGTAAATGAACACTGAAGTCATCCAGACTATGAATGAAGACATAATGATTCATGTAGTAAACTTAAAAGTGTTAAACAAACCAAATCATGTTTTAGATTTTACTTCAAAGTAGACACACAACTGATGTCTCAAACACATTAAGAGGCAAGAAATGCAAGTCATGAGCTCTTGACAAGACACAGCTGTTAACTGAAAGCCATTCCAGGTGACTACCTCATAAAGCTGACTGAGAAAATGCCAAGAAAGCTGCATCTAAGCAAGAGGTGCCTACTGTGAAGAATGTAAAATATAAACATGTTCTGGTTTGTTTACTTGTTTATTTACTAAATAATTACAGATGTGTTTACTCATAGTTTAGATGACTTTAGTATTAATCTATAATGCAGACAATACAAAGGTTTATCCACCCTTCTGACTGGTACTGTATGTCACAATCCTGATGTGATACTGCCACAGCCCACATTCACTCATCTATGAGAAAATTGTCCATTTAAATGTCCATGGTGCAAAAAAGTTTGGGGACCCCTGCTCTATGAAAACACTTCATATTTTGGCAACTTCATTTTTTAAAGAGTATACAGAGATCTGATGCTTCCTACACAGTGTTCATTTTCACACTATATCTCAGGGCATGTATTAATCACTTTTTGATATGTAAACAGCATAGTGTGAAGAGAAACATTTGTCATGTCTATATAAATGTAGATTTCTGCCACACTTTTAAAAGTGTCACACGATGCATCTGTGATACATTCTGTGAAATTGCTATCTAGATACATTCAAAGCTTTCCATATTCCCATTGCTTTCAAATTTGCCTTACAACAGAATACAATAGATATGAGCACATCAGTTGAGCTTGGGTATCTTTTTTTGTGACATTTTACCTGCTTTCCATGCCTTCACCAGTGAACAGTGTTGGGCAGCATTGATGAAATTCAATATCACACTATTTCCTATATAAAGTACTGTGCAAAAATATGCAGTTCAAGAACATTTATTCATTATTATTAAGTGTGTATTTGTTCAAAACATTCATATTACTGTAAATACAAATGGCTGTCTGCATTACTTGTAGTTATCATTCAATACCAAGTTTGGTTAATCAATATTTCATCATGTCAAGTAAAAGGTTCTGTTGATTGTTTGTACAAATGTGATGGCTGAGGAACATTAAGACAAACAAGACATTTTAGACATTGTTTTAATGTATTTATGTGTATCCTCATATCCTCTAAAACTGAGAATAAACCCATGAGAGTGATTTGAAATATTTATTTATCCATTTCATTAGTCTTTTGTGTTTATTTCTCATTGTTTTCTGTATAGTGTAATGGATGTATGTGTGGATGTTTTCTGTATGTAAAACTATAATTATTCTATATATTTATTTTTTTGTTAATATTTTGGAGTGTCTGGAATGGAATAATTGGATCTACACTATTTTAAATGGAAATATGGCTTCAGTTATCATTTGTTTTAGTTATCATCACTTTAGAACAAATTAATAATGAAAACTAGGGTTCCACTGTGTATATATATATATATATATATATATATAATATATATATATATATATATATATATACAGTGGTAACCCTACTTACAAGCATCCCCACTAACGAGTATTCCAGGTAACGAGTCGAGGTCTCTGAATATTTTTGTTCCAGGTAATGAATAAAATTCCAAGTAATGAGTAGCGTAAATTAGTTCAAGTATGCCAACCGCTAGGGGCGCGGCGGTCGTAGCATCACCTAGATGCTAGCGTAGATGAAGAGGTCAGTCATTACCTTTGACTGCTGTCCAGTGAAAGTGAAAGTGCTAGTGAAAGCGACACAAAGACAGCAA
>BRDA01018389.1:0-10113 GCA_036984385.1 Crenuchus spilurus | reverse complement strand
AATCAACATATTTCTCCTTTAAAATGTTACATTTACTCAGATTAAACTTTTGATCTGTCATCTATGTTCTATTATGAATAAAATATTGACAGTTGACATCTCCACATCATTGCATTCAGTTTTTATTCACAATTTGTTTAGTGTCCCAACTTTTTGGAATCCGGTTTGTACATGTGTGGTATATCATAGTAATTGTCTAAAACTGACTCTAATAGGAATCCTGTAGAAAATCCAGCATCTAATTTCAACAGATAATAGTGAGCGCAGGATGAATCACTGAATGTTTCGGCCGCTTGTCTTTATCATGTGGCTTTGCAAGGGTGCTATGTTGGGCCAATGCCTGAGAGAGGGGTAGAGTAGAGCTGGTGGAGGTAAGAGCCGGAAAGCCTCGGACCAAAGCCTCCACATGACTGTGTTTTGGGGAACTTCCAGTACATTGAACTAAACAGGTTGGCCTATTTTACTCCTCAACCCTGCAGGTGCTCTCCAGCATAGGATGAGTGAATTAGCAACGGATATGAGTCTTTTTTTAAGGGTGCAAGAGTGCTGTTAAAAGGACTGCTGATGGCAAGAGCACCTTCTGGAAATGCTCAGAATATAATCATTCTAATTATCAAGCAGTGATTTAGGAAATACCCTATTCTCTCCTGCTCATGTTAGACCAGTGCAGTACTCTCATAAATCAGCAGCACTTGAGGCCTTTATCCCTTTCAGCATACTTTAAAACAGGCCTGCTGTAATTTTCACTGCTGCTAATGCAGAATGCATGCGCAGCAAATGCAATGCTTCCATGGGGCTTCTTTGAAACACTCCAATGGCTCTTATCACAAAGCTCTGCAAATAATTCAGACAGATGGAATTTTCCATATGTGGCCACATTCTGCACTGCTGCTTATGTTGGAGAGCCAGCTCCTGGTAAGCTCTCAGTCCTTGGCATACAATGCCATGCCACAGCAGATATGACTGTTCACTGGCTCTCGCAGTAATGCCACCCGGCAGCTATGTGAATGCCCAGAGCAAATTCTGCAATGGCATTTTGGGTTTGTGGTTTGTTGACCCTATGAACTATTTGCTCATTTATGCGGTTTGCAAAGGGAACATGTCCTTTTCAGAGGATATCTCTCATGCATTCATGGCCTATATACATATATGTTCCTTTCTGTTTGGAATGCTACCAGAAAGCTCTGAAACCCACCTCGTACACTGAAACATTGTAATTCTACACCAGTTTGAAATCTGAACCAATAATGTCTGTCTCCTCATTGTATTCTGAGGTCATACCAAGGGTCACACAATAACCTGCAAAGCACCTGTCCACAATGCAAGCATGATGATGAAGTAGACAAAGGTTTCTACATACAGTACCAGTCAAAAGTTTGGACAAACCTGGACATTCAGGGTTTTTTTCATTATTTAAAAATTGTCTACATTGTAGATTAATACTAAAGTCATCCAAACTATGAGTAATTACATATGTAATTATTTGGTAAACAAACAAGTAAACAAACCATAATATGTTTACATTTTACATTCTCCAAAGTAGGCACCTCTTGCTTAGATGCCAGCTTTATGGCATTTTCTCAGTCAGCTTTGTGAGGTAGTCACCTGGAATGTCTTTCAGTTAACAGCTGTGTCTTGTCAAGAGTTGCATTTCTTGCCTCTTAATGTGTTTGAGACACAGTTGTGTGCCTACTTTGAAGAATCTAAACATATTTTGGTTTGTTTAACACTTTTAAGTTTACTGCATGATTTCTTGTGTTTCCTCACAGTCTGGATGACTTCAGTGTTCATTTAGAATGTAAAGAAAAATGACAATTTACACATTGAATGCAAGGTGTGTCCACACTTTTGACTGGTACTGTAAATTGCTTGTGATGAACAACTGACTGACGTAATCAGAAAATGTTACAAGCACCAAAACAAAGCAAATCAAGAGCAGAACTCCCCTCCATGCTTATGATTCCAAAGAAGGCAAATTTCAAAAAAGTATCAACAAAGACTTCTGTAATTACTTCTGAAATAAACACTGCATGCACAAGCCACAGTGGCTCTAATATAAAAGAAAAAACAACATCCATTAATTCTCATTACAGCAGCAGTAACAACTTCCTCTGTAGTCTATTTAGCATGGGGCGGAAGGAAGGCCACAGTGAGAGAGAGGGAGAGGGAGAGGGAGGGAGAGAGAGAGAGAGAGAGAGCGGGGGGGCAGGATGTGTTTATGGTTTGGACTGTAGGATCATTAGTCATCTTTCTGGACTGTCTCATTATAATAATGAGCAGCACAGCAGCAGACTAGAGGAGTAGAGATAAGCTTTGATTTACCTGCATTTTGTTTTTGTTTAGTACACTTATAATAGATTCCTAAATTGTTATTGGGCTCACTGATGTAGGCTGAATCCTTCACAGGCCATGGAACTTTATTATTAAGAAGTTAGTCACACACATATTTAGTTTATATAAAAGGTTCTTTAAAATAATCTATTGAAATGTTCTGTTTTCCAAAACAAAAATGGATCCACATCACCCTCTGCACAGAAAAGCTGTACTGTACAGGTGTATTTATGTCCCCCAACACAGTCTAAAGCTATAAACAGTCTAACAACATGAACAGTGTAAAGCTATAAATAGGGATGCCCCGATACCGATACCAGCATCGGGTATCTGTCCGATACCATGTGCGCGTACTTGTACTCGTATTCATAAAAGTGCTCCGATACTACAGGATCCGATACCAGCGTGATGGGAGCTTCGTTTCCTTCTAACAGACAGTATTAGTTTGCGCCACAAAATAAATAAATAAATAAAATTAAAAAAAGAAGACGATGACTATGTACCGTAGCCGAGCTGAACAAGCCACTTAACGGCAGCGTGACTTTAACCAGCCCGGTAGTAGAGAAGGAGCAACTATGTCAGCGGTGTGGAGGTATTTCCAGGTGAATGAAGGTGACAAAAGCAGCGTTAATTTCGTTAACGATAATTATGACAAAAAATATTCGTTGACGACCATTTTTTCACGACGAAAACGAGACGAAAACTAAATAAAAAGTAATATTTTAAAACGAAAACTATGACGAAAAGTATTAGACTTTTCGTCGACAAATAAAAACGAAACGAAAATGTCACAGAATGACTAAAATAATGTTTTTGTCCAGTAATCCGCTTTTTAAAGTAAACCTGCTGCACGTCTGACTTCATCAAAGCAGGCTAAGCTCCACAGTCAGTCAGTCAGTCAACAACACAACGTGCTGATGTCACAGCCGCAGCTTTGACGGAAAAGAAGAAGCGATTTATGGAGTAATTTCACTTTCGCTGCCACACAAAACAAAACAGAGCAAAGTTTGTGGATGTAAAATAACTGGGAAAAGCACTACTAACCTCAAGAGGTCCTCAGTTCTCACCACCACGAGCTTTACAAAAAGGTAAGCTAACGTAGTGTAGCTAGCTAGTTCGCTAACGGTGATGATTATGTATATCTGATATGTTTCATTTTTGAATGTTTCAGTGTCTAAAGGGGACATGTGTAATCTGTTATCATTATTTTAGGTGTTTAGATGAAATAGATCACAAACACATCTAACTGGAGCCATAAGACACACATACAGGCTCAGTTTCATTTTAATAGTAAGTATTGATATTTATTAGTACTCTTATTGGTACTTGGTATCGGCAAGTACTTAAATGTAAGTACTTGTACTCGTACTCGGTTTTAAAAAATGTGGTATCGGTGCATCCCTAGCTATAAACAATGTAAAGGTACACACAGTGTAAAGCTATAAACAGTGTAAAGCTATGAATAATGTAAATTTACGAACAGTGTAAACGTACAAACAGTGCAAAGTTATAAACAATGTAAAGCTATTAATAGTGTAAAGGTACGAACAGTGTAAAGCCACTGAAAGCTACGTATAAACAGTGTAAAGTTATAAACCGTGTAAATCTATGAGCAGTGTAAAGGTACAGTGTAAAGCTATAAACAATATAAAGCTATAAATAGCGTAATGGTATAGTGTAAAGCTATAAACAGCGTAAAGCTATAATTAGTGTAAAGATATAAAGAGTGTAAAGTTATGAACACTGTAAAGGTACAGTGAAAAGGAACATGGAAACAAAACAAAACAAAAAGTCAGTACAAGGCCAATGTAAATATAAAAAAATTAATTTACTGTGTAATAATAATAACTGTACCAATAAGAAGGTATTATGTTCAGAATGATGTTCTGTATCTAAAGGTATTAAAGCAGTATGTTTGAGGATATTTCTCCAATGTTATGAATGATATAAGACCAATAACAATTTAGCCAGAAAGGTTTATATAGAATGATGCCACAGAACCACTTATGTTCCCTAAAGAACATTTGTTTTGTTTTGTTTTTTGTCCTAAATCAGCCACTGTTTTTTCGGAAGAACCAGTTTTCTATGACAATCACTCCAAATAATTATTTTAACATCTTTATTTTTAATGGGAAAAGAGTGTGAGTGTGAATTTATTTAGCTTAAAATCACTGTCAAAAAGAAAAAAAGGAAACTGATAAATTGCTTGAGGACTTGTGGAGGTTTTGACAGGAGAGCAGTTGATGTATATGTCTGTATTTGTTCTCTATAAAGCAAACATTCTGAACATACTGACTCTCAGTCAATAGACATTGTATTGTTTACTGTTGAGAGAAATTGAGAGCTTTGACTATTAGGCCTAATACTTATAATTATTTAAGGGGCTCGTATTATACATTTTTCTTTCATTTTATTTTCCTAATTTATTGTGTTTGTGTGGATATATGCATCACATATACCAACATTTTAAAAATCCTGTCTTTATAGTTTAGAATTAAACAAGCAGTTTTTAATGCTGCACCTACACAGGGATAAGATACTAAACCCAGTTGTTCAAGGAAAATTACATTTCCTAAGAAATGAACCCCTTAACCATCTACAACTTGTCTTATAGCCAAACACTTTAATTGTGCTGTCTTCAGTCTGCTTTTTGCTAAGCTGTGCTTTCTTTGTGCACAGGTGACACCGGTTCTCAATAAACCTGTTCATTCCTCTCCAGCAGCCCTGATCTGTTTGTTTAGTTCTGTTTGTCTTCTCTCACACAGCTCATTTCATGCCCTATAAACTTCATCAACAGCTATGGCCTTTGACTCAAATTAGGCTATTTAAAAATGTAACAGGATAAAGATACTGTCATTTCAGTGTTCTTTGTTCAGCAACAATACTTGAGTTGAAGTTGGCTATATTACAAATCCACTACTTAACGTCTTTCCCAGAACCGAAAATCAGAGTGGTTATGAGTCATAACAATTACCTTTTCATTAAGGAGCCTAAAAAAGCTTTTTTTCCAGCGCTGAGAGCTGTCTGAAGATCAGGCTGCCAGCCTAATGACTGTCTTTAGTCTTTATCAGATAAGTCATCAATGTTTTTGAATGGTGCTGAAGTGCTTTTATCAAGACGCTCCTTAGGGCAAGTTAAGCCAGATACCAAGAGATAGTTTTGTAACAAACATGCCAAATGTTAAGTGCCAAACTTAGAAAAAAGAAGGTGTGTGATATTTTGCAATTGGTTTTAAGATCGATGTTTATGTACAACTGCAAATCAAACAAAGTTTGAGCCATATGGAAAATGCAAAAAAAAAAAAAAAAACAAAAAAAAAAAATATATATAAATTTTTTTTTTACATTTACTTTGACTGCTATTTTATTTTAGTCAACTTAATTTCATTTGTTACTTTATAATAACTTTCATGAATAAGCCATTAACTAATGATTAATAACTGTGAACAAATCATTAGTTCATGAGAATTTGAACATGAACAAATGTTTATAAATGACAGTTCATGTAGTTACTAATGACTGTATTCATTTTTGCAAATGTTAATAAATCATTAGTAAATCATTAGTAAATTATTTGTTAATTGAGTTATTAATCATTAGTTAGTGAGCTATTAATGAAAGTTAATATAAAGTATTACCCATTTTTTAAATATACATCAATTCCTACATTTCAGGCCTGCAACATATTAAAAAAAATTGGGACTGGGGCAATTTGGGGCTAATAATGAGGTTTAAAAAAAATAAACAATGATGTGATTTCAAACAGGTGATGTCTACAGGTGATTGTAATAATTATTTAGTACAAATGCAGTATCCACAAACAGGGTCAGATGATCTCCAGTTTGTCAACAAATGCATGAGAAAATTATTGAAATGTTTGAAAACAATGTTTCTCAAAGAAAGACAGGAAGGGATTTGCATATTTGTCTCTCTATAGTGCATAACATCATTAAACGATTGATTAAAGGAATCTGAGGAATTTCAGTGTGTAAAGGGCAAGAACACGAGCCTAAGCTGAACACCCATGATCTCTGATCCCTCAGATGGCACTGCATCAAGAACCATCATTCATCAATAGTTAATACCACCACGTAGGAAGTGCCACTTAAAACTTTACTGTGCAAAAAAGACTTTTGTTAACCATATCCACAAGCAGTGTCAACTTCTCTTGGCTCACATTGTGATACAGAGTTGTGTCAGTGCCCCTGGCAAAGGTAATTTACACAGAGCTTTTAGTGTAAAATATGTTGCATTTAAGATGACATCTTTGCCAGGGATGCCCATGCAATATCCAACAAGACAATGCAAAACTACATGCTGCACACAATACAAATGCATGGCAGCTGAAAAAGAGCGTATGGATACTGGATTGGACTGCATGTAGTCTTGATCTGTCCCTAATAGAGAATTTGTGGAGAAAATAACACCTGAAACAATTTGTCAATTGGTATCCTTGGTGACAAAACATCTTTTAAATGTTGTGAAAAGGAATGGCAACATTACAAAGCAGTAAATGTCATGGAAATGTGTTGTAGACCTGAAATCTAAGAATGGATGTGTATTAACGAAGTTGACCAGACAAAACATTAAATTCCCTGGGCTCATACCCTCTGCAATGAAATTACAGTCAAATTAAATGTAAGAAACACAGCATTAATATCTCCATTATACATACTGTTCCAATCTTTTCTGATCTGGAGTTGTATAGAAGTATAGGTAAATGTTCTTTGCTTCGTCTTGACTCACAGTGTCAGAAACCTTCTGTAGCATTCATTATAGAAACCTAATTAAGCGTGCTGGCAGCTGACTAAGGAGCAGTCAGCCCCCTCTCACCCACTTAAACCCAACATCAAATACAGCTCCGCTTAAAGCATCCCTTGACTCCCTCAAGCTTGTTTTCTATAGCTCTGATTACATGTAAATGAAATGAAGGGTCCTGTAGAGACCACCAGCCTCTCTCCTCCCCTGCCTTCTCCTCCTCTCCCCCCTGGACTCCAGTGACCTCTCTGAGGCCCCTTCTTCCCTCTTAACCCAGGCTCCCCCCCAGGGTGCAGACGACCCCTCCCTAGCCGACCGCAGCAGGACCAGCGCGCTGATGAAAGCTAAAGGGGGGAAAAAAGTCTATTAAGAAGACAATGCGTTTCACAATAATCACCTGCTCTGCCTCCACAACCCCCTTCCCCGCTACAAACAAGCTCCTCTCTGCCTGCAGTCCTGCTGCACTCTGGCAGAGGTCAGCCAGAGAGCTCATTTAAATAGAGATGCATTTATCCATTTATTAGAGTTATAGCCTGTCAGATTGGAGCACTGCTGTTGGACACAGCAGCCTAACTACATGGTGCCAGTATTCCAGATAGGTGGGAATTATGGGCTTTTTATTGATCTCTGAGGAGGCTAGCAGCCATGCGCCTGAGGACACAGAATAATGATGGTACTGCCTCCTGTTCAATGACTGTATCAGCTACACAGGCTGTGCTTGTACATTTGGTTGGACCACTAACTGCGGAACATATTTTTGATAAGAGGGGTCAGACATTAAGCTACTACACAGTTGCTTCTTTGACCTGCACTTATTTCAAGAAATGTGTTAAAATTTGGCTGTGTTTTGTTCTTTTGTTTCACTTGCTGTAACCTATGCTGCTTTTAACACAACACATACTGTGTTCAATCTGCTCCATAAAATCCTAAATTAAAAAGGACCATAATTAAGCCAATCAATCTTAAAGAAGCAGAGACCATGGAAAGCATACAGTATCTGTACTGCATTGATTGTGATGCAGGTAAATCCACTAGTTAAATAAGTTTAGCATGTCAGTTGTCATAGAGAATGGTAGTTCTTTATTATTTCTGTGCGCATGTTTTTAAAAACTGACTTTTTTTGAGTAATGTTGATATAAATGGCGAAGTTCACTGGGTGTGTTAATAAAATGACTAGATCTCTGGGTTATGTCAATAAAATGGCTATTGCCTTGGGTTATGTTAGTATAAATAGGTACGTATTTGGGTTTTTTTGAATACAGATGACTAGTTTGAATACAAATGACTAGGCAGCTGTGGCCTGATGGTTAGGGAGCTGGTCTTGTGACAGGACAGTTGCCAGTTCAAGCCCCAGGAAGGTCATGACTGACGTGCCCATGAGCAAGGTACCTAAAACCTAACTGCTCCCCGGGTGCCTTAGGGTTGCCCACCGCTTCAGGCACATGTTCTCACAGCCTAGTGTGTGTGTGTGTGTGTGTTTTATCACACGGATGAATTAAATGTGAAGGTCAAATTCTGTTGTGCAAAAAACACAAGTAGGAATGGATAGCTGGTTACATAAAAGCAATGACGCTAATGGAAAAATTGTGACTCACCATTGTTTGGTGTGTGTGTGTGAGAGAGAGAGAGAGAGAGAGAGAGGAACATTCAGGATGAAGCACAGATAACAATGTAAGATGGGGGTTTTGATTTGATTCTTTGACTCATGCTAAAACAAACAGGCTAGACCTGTGGTCTGTATTTAAAAGCATCCGCTTTTGGTTCATGTTAACAATTATCAGCTAGTTATTTGACCCTCCCAAGCTCCATGGCATAGATAGAGTTTTTATAAACTTAGTGCACCTCAACATAGAGGAGAACTTTTGCATCAGAATTGGTGTCCAGATGTGATTACCAGATACCAGGATGCAGAGACACATCCTTGGACATTGTGATCTGAGACGGCTGTCTGGGTCCAGCCCCTTTTGATTTACACACTCAATATCTCCATATCTTTACTCCATTTCCTCTCATTAACTTTATGACTCCTGGTGATGTGTTTGAAGATCAATGGAGGAGCACAGACTGCCAAAGGGAGAGGGGAACTGAAAACCAACAAACACGTCTATCTCTTGCTATCTCTTTTCCCCTCTCTCTCCATCTCTGTCTCGCTCACATATAAACATACTTTCAGAGTGGGAGTGATTCGTCTGAGGAGGGTCGTTGTGTCCTGAACCCAGCTCTTAAAAGATGCTGCACAAACAGAGAGCTGTAATTAAAGAGAAAGGGCAGATGAGTTCCAGGAGGAGCAGCTCTAAAGGGAAAAGGCAGCAGAAGAAAGAGCAGGAACGAGACAAAATCAAGCACATGTTAAAGTGCTGCCACTTCTGTCCACACTGGCATATCAGATATGTAATTGACTGTGGAGCTCTCTTTAGACAGGCTTTCAGACAAAAACAGTGATGAACTGTAGCAAAATAATAACAGACAACTAGGTTTTATAAAGGAGCTGAACCCTGCAGAAAATAACACAGTCTATGTATACATTATATGTAGATGTTGATAAGTCTACAAACAGAATAAAATCAAATAGAATAAATAATAATAATGACAGTAATAGTAACATGTACCCTTGAGGGTACCACATCTTGTGATGTGAAAGGCAGAACTCCAGTGACGCTTTGGACAGTTGCCATAGAACTAGTTTGGTTCCCAAAATAAGCCTTCAGTTACTGGAAGCTTCTTTAGAAAGCTAAAGTGTTTTTTTTGTCTTTGGTAATTACGTCAAATACATTTTTTAAGACTGTAGAACAGCAACATTGAGTCATTTGAACAACCTGAACTTTGGTGTTTTTGAGAAGACTTTTGAGACTGTTGTGAAAACAAATGATTACTGACCAAATCAATCCTCAAATCTCACTCAAAGCTCAGATATCACACTGAAGCCTAGAGGACACATAATGAGAAGAACTCATTCAGTGAAAAAGATACTTATGCTTGGATCAGTTGAAGGTAAACAAGGAAAAGGAACAAACAGCAATACGAT
>BRDA01018387.1:0-24231 GCA_036984385.1 Crenuchus spilurus | reverse complement strand
TCATATATTGATGACTTTACAAACAGAATGTGAATTGAATGTGTTTTTCAGCAGTTGGGTTGAGGCTGTGAAGTATTAGTGCATTTAAAAAAAAAAGTGTTTGTAATTAAATTAAAAAAAGCAAAGTAAAGTGACATTTCACCCTGATAAGGATTAAGCGGGTGTGATAATGAATGAATGAATGAAAGTGACATTTCAGGATTTTTTTTGTTTTTTGTTGATCACATAGTTCATGAAAATCAGAAATCCAGAGTCTCATATATTTATTTAGAGTTTGAGTAAATTACTATTCAAACTGTATCAACATTAAAACTACGAAGTCTGAGATGTAATACATATAAAATATGACAGTTTACTTTTTTATTGCATTTTTCCCACAATATATATTTTTTCATTATTAATTTAAATGTAAAGAGTTTGAGTTTGAACTGTTTTTCTCATCAGTTGCGACTTGTAGCTACTCAGACGGTAAAATGCTAGCTAGCTAATTTAGACTTGTGCTGTAATCAACAATTAAAATGTCACAGCTTTTACAGGTGAGGCTCACTGATAGACCTTCGTGCAGGGTTCTATGGTGTAGTTTGTGTTTGTTTCTGAAGTAACGCCTCATCTGCCGTTTGGGTGATCTGCTGTGACATCCTGGTGTGGCACGACCTAAAGAACTGCATCCTTAAGATGGGTGGTGTCCAGTACCTAAAACAGGATCTTACTGAGCATGCATCCTGATACATGTGAAGAACAGTTGTGTGTGAGTGCATGTGCCTGCAGGCAGACATGGCTGTTTGCCCATTTGTGCAGGTTGCACTTTGGGTGTAACACATTTGATCTTATCCTTGATCTTCTGACTCCAACCCACAAGTAAACATGCCAGTTAGTATAATGTATTTTTTTTTTTGCACAATAATAGAAATCGTTTTTTATTGGCTTCTAACTTATTTCAGAGCTGACGGGCCTATCAATGCAGTTCCATTCAATGTCAGTTAGTTCTGAAACAGTGAAACCTTCCCAATCAAGCCTTGTAGGTTAATTTAATTCCTAGTTATTAACCTTTTCCACAGAGACAGTGTGTGCAGCCTCTGATGAGCCTCTAGATCCCACTGGCAGCCACTCGTCATCAGCACGACAATGAACAAATCCCTAATTCCCTCTAAAACAAGAAACACTTTGCCGCTTGGATCTCAGTCACTTTAATAAGGCCCATGCAGGTAAAATAACAGGTGTCAAATCCCAGCTTGATGGGATCTTTCCACATGAATATTCCTTCCAGGATTATTAGTTATTATATGATAGGGTGATTTACCCTTTCTTGCCAAATTAGCAGTCAAAATGATGGGAAAGAGAGTCGAGCTCAGACATTTAGCAGTACAGCATAGCCAATACACTGTACCTGTCTTCACTCCGGTAAATGATTAACACTGCATTACTAAAGGAAAAGAAGAGAATCGAGTTCTGTAACTATGTTGAGACGGACACAAAAGTGACCGAATAGCAACTGAACAGCAGGTCTGCATGAGTGTTATAGTGATTGTTCTTCTCCACTAATTGTATACACAACTGTAATCCAAAATTAAGTTTCATGCTTGTGGAATTGTGTTTGAATGTGCTATTATACATTCTGTGTCCCTGCTGCTTTTATTTGTCTATCGTTGTTTGGGATAAGCTTACAGCCATGGGCCGAGTTGTGTTATTACAACTGATCTATGGTCTGGTGTTGGATTGTTTTCCTGTACGGCTAAATTGTTCTTTTGCAGTTTAAATTCAAAGCACACACGTAAGTCCATCATAACAAACAGGGCAAGTTTCCTATGGAGTTGAATCGCTATTCCTCACAAGGAGGGTGATCGAAAAGGCTACAGTCTCAACAAGCTTTGTTCTTAGCAGGTGGATCGACCTTTGACTTAGCCTTTAGTCTCCCACCCTCTGCGCTAGCCTCCCGGGCAGGAAATGTACTGTTTAGTCCCATCAGCTCTGGTCTGGCAAGAGAAGCTTATGATGGTACACGACGGCCATGGTGTGGTCTTCTGTCCTTTGGCTTTTCTGCCAGCCACCCACCCTGAACTCCCCTTCCACTGCGCATCGCCTCATATAGGGCAAGAGGCGCATTTGCAGCTCTTTTTCGGCTTCCTTGTGGGTCCCATTGAAGTTCAAAATCCCTGGAATTGAGTGCCGTGTGGCCTAACAAGCTAGCCCTCTGCCTAAGTGGGTGGTCCATGGTGCAGAATCGCAGGCACACAGATAGAGGGATTCCATAGGCCGTCCTCTTTTGTCTCTGTGTGTTGGTTTAAGGAATAGACCCAGGGTGGGCATTGCTGAACTGAAGCAGACTGCTTACTATGATCTACCAACAAAAAAAACCCCACACACAAGCATTCAAAAACACAAACACTGAAACCCAGTACAGCCTGGTCTGTTTGCGGTTTTGATGGTGAAATCGACAGCATCTCATTTGATTGATTAACAAGCAGAAAAGGTCCATAAGAACAGAACATTTGAAATGAAGCGGTGTCTAATATTTAATGCTTTGTGGATTTTTTAAGGTTTTAAAACTCACTTTTAACAGTTTGAACCAGCTCTTTTTCTTGTTACTAGTGAACTGAGAATTAATTACCAGGATGATGGATCAGCTCCGTCTTATCCAGGCCTGCGTAAAGCATTGGCTTCTCTCAAAAGGATTTTGTGTCTATTCTCTGTTCATTTCTCAGAAAGGCAGTTATTTTACTTCACAGATCAGTTTTAGTCCCCACTTTTCTACTCCTTTTTAAAAAC
The DNA here is from genome assembly GCA_036984385.1 of Crenuchus spilurus. Classification (NCBI taxonomy): domain Eukaryota; kingdom Metazoa; phylum Chordata; class Actinopteri; order Characiformes; family Crenuchidae; genus Crenuchus; species Crenuchus spilurus. The sequence goes on along the minus strand of BRDA01018387.1, from coordinate 21,465 downwards.
GTTTAGTTAAACTGAAGCAAGTCGTGAACTCGTCCGATGCAAACTAGCCTGCCACCCAGTTGTGGGATTCCAGCAGACCTAGTGACGGCCCATGAAGCAGAGAGGAAAACAAACAGCCCCAGCTTTGGTGTGAACCACACATGCTTAGGAACTTGTTTGAACAGGGAGCAATTCAAACGGTCACTCCTGTGGCCTGTGTTCAAACATCAAGTGGTAATGAGGACTGAGTGCCTGGTCCTGTTGCCCCGGCCTCGCTTCAGTCCTTCAACACATTCCACCTCCCAAAGGCACTTTTAGGTCATAGTGTCTTTCACAGGTTATTTAGCCTAGTTTTAGCATTTTGATCTGTCCTTTGTTCAACTGCAAACGGAAAATGATGTATTGGAGAGAAGCTTTGTCATATGCACAGTAAAGAAACATGTTTCCCTGTACAATGAAATTCCCACTTTGCTGTCCACACTGGATGTCATAGTGCAAAAATGAAGTAGTGAGTAAAATAAAAATAAGAATAAAACATATATGAATATAAGCTCTAAGAGAAAACCAGAAAAAACACGCTATATACATATTGTGCAGTGCAGTTATTTACATTGTGCATTATGCAGTAGTGAGCTATATTGTATTGCAACAGTCCGTAATAGTGCAAATGAGAAGTGTGAGAAGTTTAGTGCAAAATGCTACAGGGAATTAACTTTTACATTTAGCAGGCTTTCTTATCCATAGAGTACTAACAGGGAATTCCACAGAATTTTCACCAATTCTGAATAATTATTACCATGTAAACAAAGTGATTTAGAATCATTTGATGTGAAATTTGTGGTCATAGGAACTAGACGGCAAGCCAACGTATAATATTAGGAGCTAGTTCTGTCAGAATTTAAAAAAAAAATATTTAATTCCAATTGCTCTCAGTATATTGTGTAGTTCATCGCAATTCAGCGTAATAAAATATTTGATAACGTACAAATTGACACCAAATAAAGACTTAAAATATAAAAGCAGTGCATAGTGTCACAGCTGAACACAATAAAGTTCCACCAAAATTACTTTTAAATATTGAATAACACTGTAACGTTATTTTCTTCAAGTCATATCTTCTTTGCCTCACCAAAACAGTAATAGTTTGCCAAATTATATTCATAATAACATACATTTTAATCAGTCACTTTCTTTTACCTTCAGTAATCACAGAAGATTATTTTTGGAAGGTCCTACAAACCAACAGGTGTTTAGATGCTGCAGGCCACTCCAGTTGATGCCATTTAATCTGTGCTGCTCCTTTAAAATCACGATTTCTTGTGTTGTTGAATTCGTGCAGTATACCATGAGTGTGTTCTAACAAAGCTGACAATGTATGGATTTTTTATTCTGCTACAGGAATAAAAATTCCACATCTTTGGTATTTTATTGTTACTGATCTGACATACACTCTAAATTAGCTTGTTCAGTTACATGTCTAAATGAACATATTATGTGTTTCATGTTACCATCTTTAACAGCCCTGTTAGGAACACACTGACTGCTTGATACAGTATGGCAGTAATGATACCATTGTTCACAAATAATGTTTTATTTTATGTTTTAATGTTTTATGTTTTACAAATAAAACTTACTGTTCATTATGTATACAAACAAAACGGCTTCATTTGTGCATTGTGACCCCTGGCTCATAGCACCACTGTTGTAAAGAATTGTTTACCATATCAACAATCTTGGGCAAAATTCTCTAATTATTAGAAATTCTCTATAAAATGTGCCAGCACTGGAAACCAAACCAGTACAAAGTTCCCATAGGCTATGTCCAGATTGCTAATCTAAATTGTATCCAGAGTGATTTTTGATAGTTGACTGCCAAAAAACCTTACAAAATCAGTTTTTTTGCAGATCAAGTATTAAATTTCCCCATTAAAATGAATTGAAATTCTATTAATTTGATCCAGCCCCACAAAAAAACACAACAAATTTTTTGTTACATGTTTTTAAATAAGAAAAAATTACTTTATCAGTAATGAATAATGTATAAAAATAATTATACATTATAAAAGAAAATGTAAAGAAATAAACATGTTTTATAAAGTGTATTTGCATTGAAAATCAAACTAACATACTGGCAGAAATGGAGATTTTGTGCTCTATTGCTCAACTTACTCACTCCGTGTGGTGCTACAATTTAATTTGCGCACTGTGCTACATGCACACATTGCTCATGTTCTTAGATGATTTCATGCTTTATATCCAAGGGCATCATACTTTCTACTTCTCAGCACTGATATTGGCACTCACTCACACTCGCTAGTGACTCTTAGTGGCAGATGGAGTAAACTTGCTTGCTCGTAACTCTAAATCTCAGCTCACATCATAAAGCAAAAAATCAGGTTTTTTTTGCAGATCACATCCAAACCACATTTGGAGGTGGTTTGAAATGCGATTTCAATCTGATTGTACAGATCCATCTCAGTCTGGCTGCTCTAACTGCAATGCGTTCAAAAATGACCATTTCAAATCCAGAGCGACAGAAGTGCAGGGATCATGCCCTGCACCTCTCACTGTATGGTGAAACTGGCCATGACTACATCAAAGATGTAGAGGCAGTGTATACCAGCCTCCTCCGCTGCTGAATTTGTCTGTTGCAGTGTAAAAGTTCTAAATCTTGACTTGACTGGTCGACTGGAAGGCAAGATGGTGCACCTCCATCTGTCCTGCTTCCATATTTGAAGCTACATTACTAGCGTACGTAGTTAATGATGCCTACTTTATTAGCCCATTCATATAGGTTTGTGATGTCTGGACATGCAAATACAATCTGATCTCTTGCAAATAACAGTCCGAACAGTAATCTCAACAGATTGATCTGATTTGCCTGCAGTCTGAACATGGACATAGAATATTTGAATTATTTGAATTGAATATATTGTTTTAAAAATTTGTTAAAAATAAAACATCACATGTCAAAAAAGAGAAAAAAAGCATATGTTCTATGTTTATTTCTCTCTCTCTCTCTCTGTGTGGTGGTTATGGTGGTAGTGGTGATGGTGAGGGTGGGGGGGTGTCAGTCAGTCCCCGCATTTGCTTAGATCTGAGTGACTTGCTTGTTCTTTAAACAATAGATCTCCCTGTAGCCTGAGTTGATCTACACAAACCTGTATGGAGTGAAGAGGAGATACTCATGTGGTTACTATTTTACATCAGCTTCTCTCTAAATATTTGCAGTGATGTACATCCCTGTGTGCACACGTCACCGCCTACATGCTTTAGCCTCCCACTGTGCCTGCAACTGTAGTGGAGAGTAGCAATATTTGTATGCACGGCAATTTTTTTAATGTGGTTAATTCATTTCACCAATATTCTTCAGCTGAAAAAGAACCCTGGAATGTTCTAGAGTGTTGACTCTACAGCCTTGGCACTTCAGTCCCCTGCTGTTTAAAGCTGGTTTGTCTGAAGGACAAGCACAAGCATCGCTCATCCTTGAGAAAAAAAAAAAAAGAAAAGAAAAAGAGCGAGAAAAGCTCTGTTTGGATTCGGCGTTTGCGCGTCACGAAAGTTCAACTTTGCAGTGCGTGTTGGAGAAAGGATTTTCAGAACAAAGGAAGATGTGTTTGCTGAGGATCCTTGCACCACTAGCTATGTGTGTGTTTTAGTGTTGGGCTCAAGGCGAGGTGGCATGCACAGTAATAAGGCTGGATTTGTAAGCGTTTGACTGTTGCCTTCGAAAAGCAGGGTTAAATTTTATTTCTACATTGTCTTCACTTGTTGGGTTTGATTTGATGGAAGGACGCAAGAGATTCTTATTTGCGCTTTGAACAAGCCATCTTTCAGTTCTTTTCAAAGCAGTTTTAGGCCCGTGTAGTAGAGTCACCAGGTGGGTGATAGAGCCAGAAGGTGAGAGGGTGAAACTCTCAGCCGCAGCGTCTCGTGTAAGACAGCTGACCTTGAGTTGACTCTGTTGACTCTGTCTTGGAGCCCCACCTCTCCTGCTCGGCGTCTCTGAGATGACTAATAGCACCTTCATGGCTCGTGTCACCACCTCGCACCAGTTTCACAACCTCACCTGCCACAATAAGGCTTTGTTTTCTGTAGTTTTATACACTCAGGTTAAAATGCTTTTAATCTTATGCTTTGAACTTGGATTTTTTTTACAGAGAAAGGAGTGCCTTTCTTTTGGTTTCAGCAGGGAGAGGGGGCGAGGGACATACATATGAATCTATAACTCTATTCTTAGTGTTCTATGTCACAAAACGGTTATGACAGTTTCATAACTACATAGAACACTGTGAGTCATCCACTTGTTTGGCAACTAGTCACATACTGTCCAGAAAGAATGTCATAATGGCAAGAATTTAGAAATCTTGTTGCCCTGTACATTTCCCTTATTATCTGAATAATACAGTGTATTGAAGCTTGTGAATTGAAACATTCAGCCTATTAAAATCTAAGATTTAATAAACAAAGACCAGATCTCTGTAATAAGACACCTTTAGATCATAGTAAAGGTTTTCATTGCCTTCCTTCTGCTCCAGTAACTTTATAGCATATGCCTTTGAAATATGAGTGAAACCTTCTCCCTCCTGTTATCACCTTTTACTCACTACATTAAGCTCATCGACAAATAACTTTTCCTTCTCCCTTCCAAATGTTAGCCAATGCAAATCTCAGCTTAGCCAGTATTTACAGAGCCAATTTTGAGGTTACCTTCAGCAGATAAAGTATAGGTTCTCTGAATTATTCACTATTGACACCAAAATGATTTGATCGAAATTATATTTGTCAAAGTGCTTTAACTGAAACAACTTTTTCTTTAAAGCTGCCCTCGCTGCTATTTAGCTTAATTCCTTGTTAATTGTCTTATGTTTTGATGCACATCAAACATGATATGGCAAAGGAGTAAAAGAAAATACACAAAATGTAAAGTAATTTGTACAAGAAACTTCAATATAACAATGTAATGCAAATTTTATATATACAGTGGTACCTTGACTTATGAGTTTAATTTGTTTTGTGAAGGAGCTCGTATATCAAATTGAATTGAAATTCTACTAATTTGTTCCAGCCACACAAAAAACACAAAAAATTTTTTGTCGCGTGTTTTTAAATACGAAAAAAATACTTTATCAGTATTTAATAATGTATACAAATAATTATACTTTATTAAGTGTATTTACATTGAAAATCAGACTAACATATTGGCAGAAATGGAGATTTTGTTCTCTATTGCTCAACTTACTACATGTAGTGCTACAATTTATTGCTAAATTTAACTTGCGCACTGTGCTACATGCACACATTGCTCATGTTCTTAGATGATTTCATGCTTTATATCCAAGGACATCATCCTTTCTACTTCTCAGCACTGATATTGGCACTCACTCACACTCGCTAGTGACTCTTAGTGGCAGATGAAGTAAACTTGCTAGCTCGTAACTCTAGATCTCAGCTCGTAACATAAATCAAAAAATTTAGAGTGATGGCTCCTATCTTGGAAAATTGGTAATTTGATTCACTCGTAAGTCAACATTCCACTGTATATATTATTATATAATCCATATTATGGGTGCATTTTTTTCATTTGAATCACCTGGTTAATTTTCTGCAGTAAATAGGAGGTGCTCAAAAAAACAAGAACAATATATATAGTGGTGCTTCAAAGTTTGTGAACTCTTTAGAATTTTAGATATTCTGCATAGATTTGTCTTAAAGCTTCCTCTCTGTGAAACACGGTGGTGGTAGTATCATGGCTTGGGCCTGTTTGGCTGTATCTCAGCCAAGATGTTTCATCATCTGTAATGGAACAATGAATTCAGAGTTATACATGCATATTCTAAATTTAAATGTTAGGACATTTGTCAGTGAGCTGAATCTCAAGAGAATGTGGGTCATGCAGCAAGAGACTGACCCTAAGCACAGAAAGAATAATTAAAGATGATTGTTCGTGTTTTGGCATGGCCAAGTCAAAAGTCCTGACTTTAATCTAAGAATCCAATTCTAGAAATGTTGTGGAAGGACCTGAAACAATCCCTTCAAGCTCATGTGCAGGACTGATTAACAGTTAGCGTAAATGTTTAGTTATTGGAGTTGTGCAGTTACTGCTGTACAAGGTGGTGAGATACTTAAAGCAAAGGTTTGCATGCTTTTGCCACACAGACATGAAATATTGGTTCACTTTCCACATTAAATAAATGTTCAAGTCTGGCATTTTGTCTCGTTTGTTTGATTTGGTTCTCTTTATCCATGTTTAGGACTTGTGTAACAATCTCATGATGTTTCAGATCAAATATATGCTGAAATATTGAAAAATGAAAACGGGGAGTAAACAACCCTGTTTATTGCCTTTTTTATTTGAATTGTGATCTGCTGGCTAACAGTTTATACTGCTTTTTCTTCTTTCTTTAGTAATTTTGAATATTGCTCTAGTGGGCTCATATTTACCAGCACGATTTGCTCAGGTCATAAATGGATTTTCTGCCCTATCAAGTCTTCAATATAGGATGTTCAGTGTATAAAAATGGTGTAGGTGGTAGAGATTTCTTTGAAGGATCACAAAGAACTGACTTTCAGGCTGTTGTGTTTTAGAGTAATGATCGTAGAAATGCTTCCTGTCTTTCCATACAGCTCATGGCTTTCCCACACCCAAATTAGCTGGAACTCGGGAAAATGAGGCTCTCATCCTGCTAGATTTGGCAGGTCATTCTGCCTCCCCTCTTAATGCCTGGGGATCAGCGAATCTCGGCCTGTTAGATGCCTCCAAGGCTGGATCCATCAGGGGGATCTGAGACGGCACTGCTTCCTCATTTTCCCCAATCTCAATTCAATTACTGCCACGCCTGCCCTGAGAATGAGATTAGGCCTGTAAGACACGTTTCCCCATCGTATAGAACCCACTCTGCCTATTAGATATTTCAATCATCCAGGAAACAAAGGGCTATGCACTCAATTCAGACAGTCTTCATGGAGTTATAGACCATCATTATGAACTTAGGAACTTTGGAATGATTCATTTGTATTTTACCCAAGTTAACCATGTAAGAGTATGACTATAAATGATGGATTTAATAAAGCATTTGAATCATTAATGAGGAACTTGGATTTGTAATTAGCTTGTAGTGAATTACCTGGCAAAGAATCACATTGTTAAATTTGGTCAAATCACCACTCTTGTCATATTACACACTCCCTCTCGCATTTTAAGGCTTTGTGCCTGAGTTTGGTAATCATTTACTTAGGCAGATGTATATTTATCTTTTAGAGGATGACAAGTTGGCATTTCTTTCTGATTTCCTTTTCGCACTTTGACAGTTCAGTGAAATATGAAGTATCTGAAGGTCAACTACACCATAAATGTCCAAAGAATCCATTTTAATGACTTAATTGATTCTAGTTGAGAGTTACTTTTAGTTCCTTGCTTGCCTTGTTTGAAAGAGGCGAAGTCAGTAAAATGAATTGGTAATAATACTGTCAAAACTAAAATATGAGAGTTACTAATCACACCGGATTGTGTTGAGATATTTGGCTGGTTTGTTTTAAGTGGAAAACCTGACAGCTTCCAATAAACAGGACTGACAAAACCAGTAAACCAAAAACCATTTTTTTTAATTCCCCGTTTCTGATTATGATAACAAGCCAAAAATGCTAACATTTATCAAACGTAGGCATGTCTTCATCTTTGTAATTCTCCAACTTTGCTTTTAGTCTGGATTTTAATTGGTAGGTATTGCACAGTCACTGTCAGTGCACATTAAGTGAATTGTAATGGTGTAGTAAAGAGACAGATGTGCAGCTCGTAAACTGTAGCTGAATGATGAAACAGTGTATTTTGGGCATACAAGGCAGCGAGTCAATAATATCTTTTGATCCAAGAGAATCCACATCCACTCAGTGCCTCACAACAGCCCGTGACAATCAAAGCGCACAGCAGGCTCTCCCCAGGTGTTATAGACGACTATCGCGTGAAAAGCGCCTGTTTATCTTTAGCGAATCAATTCGTGTCTGCGTTTTTGTTGGAAAGCGCAGCCGTGCTGTACAATTAAACCTGCTTTAAGTTTCTCTTCAGATTAATGTCCGTATCAAAATTCATAAAGAATCGGTAAGATGAGAAGCCTGAGCTCGCGGATTCACAGGGATTTTGTATGAAGCCCATTTAATCAGGATAACACTGTTATTAATATTCATAAAGTCAGCTGGAATACAAATGACAGACTGAGGAATCTGGAAACTTTTTGCTGCAGAAATGTATTAAACGGAGCTTAAAAAATTAATGAAATTTAGTTTATATTAGACAAAAAATGCAAAACCCTGTATTGGTTGATTGTAATTGGGCTTAGAGGTTTCTTTTTGAAGAATTCCATCTTTGACAGACATCAAAGGCATTTCCAATGAATGCAATGCATGAATGGTCATTTAAAAGGATTTAAAGACATTACGCTGCAATAATTGTACATGAATAATAAGTAGCCCACAGAGGCAATTAGCTTAAAGTCTACAAGACAGGAAAATGAAGATCATAGGGAGAGAGTAGAGGACAAATTGAAATGAGAAAAGTTTGAAATAAATGATGAAGAGGTTTTTCACAGGGGCCAGTTGTTTTTTTGTTGATTTAATTGCTCGCAGTGGTCAGTGGCTTAACACCAACAGATATTTGCTGTTTATACAGTTAAACACTTTTGGGCACTTTCCGTTTAAACACCATGTTTACTGTTGGGTCAGATTTTGCTCGAGCTTGCAAGATTTTTCTAAAGGACATTCCAAACATGAATCTCTGTAATGAAATGGATATAATAAACTGGAGATCCAAATGCTAAATGTTTTCCTGGACACTGCCAGCTTTAAAACCAATGGAAGTGAAGGAGTGAACCACAGGCCTCACTGAGCCATAGTGCATCATAAATGTGTTATTAAGAACGTGGTTTTCAGTAGTGCACTGTGTGTGCTGATGCTAATAGCTCATTAATCTGTCATGAAGAAGCTGCAGATTATGTAGAAATGTAGATGTGATGCTAATTTACCATCTGGAAAGCCAACAGAAACTCTTCAAAAGAAGCAGGCCTCCCATCGCACTCGGCTCAATTCAAAGTTTCATTAAACCAGAGGGAGCTCTTTTCTATTTCTCAGTATCAGTTTATTGCAGAATATCAATTTCATTAAGTTCCTCCTGGGTAATTCTCTGCGGAAGAAGCGTCAATCAGTGCATCAATCCAAATTTATTTGGTAAAGCGCCCTTTTCCAAGCTCTTTGCGGTGTGCCTCACTGAAAATTACGAGACTATCAAAAGGTCAGGTTTGTATGCTTGCAGTTGTTTTTCCTCTTTCTTTTTTCAAAAGCTACTTTCTCATGTTCGTGATAAAGGATTACGCGACTCCTCAGCCATACCTACCAGCTGAAAAGTCCTCTCCACCTCCCCTGTCTCTGAAACTCCTGCACGCAGGGCCAGCTCCTGCCCAGAGTCTATCACTGAGATTAATGGAGCCCCGTGGTGTCTCGCACAAAAAGCCAGTTGTCCGTTCACGCCTGACTGTGTCTGAGCTGAATAGTGTGTGAGCTGTGTGTGCTGGCTTACAACACAGGGATAACGTTCCACTGGCATCTGCCCCGGGGGTCACCCCCCCGTCTAGCACCCAACCTCCCAAGAGCGCAGACGCTTAGCCATTTTTTTCCCACTCGCTCTCTTTTTTTTCCTTCTCCATCTTTTTTTGCATTTTAATTCTTTGTTTTCTTCCACTTTAACCATGAGTCCAAATACAGTGTTTTTTATAAGCAACACTTACCAAAATCAGAGACATCCATTAACTGACATGACTGTAGTGCTACGTGATAAAGTGATGGAAGTGAAATCTCTAGAAAGCTCTAGAAAGGGCGGTATGTCTTTGAACCGACAGTTCATGACAGCTCTGCAGGTCAGGATCATAGAGGATCACATGTTGAGCTAGACTTTATCCTCTATAAAGATGTTCCTTTTCCATTTTTTCATAGCTCGTAGTTCAGAATATCAATATATATATATATATAGGCCTATTAGGAAAGTTCAGGGATGTCCCTTTGAACACAGCCTTGTTTGGCCAAGTTGTAGCTGAGCAGAAAGCTACAGTGAAAAGCTCCTAAGGCATAATTAGTTTTTTGTCTTAGAGGCTTCACCACTAGAGGGTAGCCCACTCCCACTGCTGCACATGGTGGAAGCCAGCAACAGGCTCCATCTCTGAATGTCAACGGTGCTCCTAATTGCCTCCAGCCTATTTGTTGCTTGCTTATGAATTATCTTGCATTTATGGAACTAAATTATCCACCATCAATTACCGTGAATTACACCTGAGAAGCTGAACTTTAATTGGTGGTTCCTAACAAGGATCTGATATGGCTTGAGCTGTATTAAATGAGTGTTTACTTTCCTGATAGCTAAAAGCATTAAAACGATTGCGCGATGGGATTACGATTTGTTAATTGCGCTCGTTCATTAGCCCTCCATAAACTGTTAGGCAGAGCTCTGGTACACAGTGGAGGGGATAAAGCAAAAGTCTTGAAGCACAATTTCACTCTGCAAATTAAAGCTGCCTGTCTTGTTTTGCTGTCTATGCTCCAGAGGTTATTAAAGATTGCTCTCCACCCAGCACCCCTGAGATCATATTGACAGGCTATAATTAATACTAACCTTTCTAAGTCTAATGGAAAGAGACTGCCTGTGATGAAAAGCATTTTTTTTTCTCTGAGAAATTAATCATACCTTCTATATATTTCCAGCTAATCCTAAAGTCAATGAGGAACTGAAACAAAGGCTGCCGTCCCCTGTAAAGCGGCATTGTTCAGAGACCACACCACAACTTGGGTAAAGATGCCTCTCTGCTCATTTTACATTGTTTGTCAATGGCTTTCTCCCACATGTGACAATTAAGGATGAGTTTTTAATATGTGAGAATGTTTATCAGTGTACATTGCTGCCAGTGATTACCCGCCGTAATATCTTTGCGAAGACATGTTTTCCAAATCCGAAATGATGTTACAATGTTTAAAAATCACACGCAAGTTTAGTTAGTTCATCTTTAGTGGGATGCATTTCAAAAATGGGATACAAATTTCTTTTGAGCAATTGTGTGTATGTTGGAGTTTGTGACCGTGCATTAGCACTATTGAATTGTTACTATTCTTGTCAATTAAAATCACTTCCTATCATTCGCAATTCACTTTTATATAGTGCCTCTCCCATTAAGCGTTTGGTTAAATTGAAATCTGAGGAATGTATTTTTTTGTCTTGCAAGACTCTGTAAAATGACAAAGATGCATTTTTAATCAAAAAGGGGGAAATTTCTTACAAAAAATTACATTTAATATGGTACTGATAGTATAAAATTTTGTCAGTTTTTTTTTTTTCTTAAGTCATTTTAACCTTTACTGTTTTCATTTTTATTTATGTATTATTTAACAATTTGCATTGTAATTAAAACCTTGTGTATATACATAATGTAACCTCATAACATAATGATTTTAATGGGTATTAAATTGATTGTTTAGAATTGATAATTTTACAAATGTAAGTATATCTATGATTGAAAGATGATATAAATGCTTAAACGTCAACAGAGGCTTCTGTGTGCAAATTGTTTTATTTCTTAGACTGATTATTTCTCAAGAACAGCAGAGTATATCATGCTCAACAGAATGTCCTCTGCCTTTGCTGGGTCAGAACAAGCTGTCTCTTAAGATCTTTGATATTTACCTCATGTACTACCTGTGCTCCAGGCTTTGAAAAACAAGCGCAAGTCCATCAAAGACTTTGCTGTGATGTCTGGTTTTTCAGTATCCTTTATCATCCATCCATGAACAATGGATACAATGAAATGCTACTTTGTGTTTTGAGTCTCAAGAGCACCTTTTCTAATGTGCTTTCAGATTCCTTTCTCGGGTCTGTAGCCCAGATATCTCTCAAAGTGTGTCTGAGACCGAGGCTCCTGAGAAAAAGCTCACTAAAGGTATATATATATATATATGTGTATATATATATTTTTTGTAAAAGATTATTACATTTCTATTTTTGCACAGATTTATCATAAAAATGGTAATTAATGTGTCCATTACTAGGAAAGTAAATGAAAGTAATTATTGCAAAAATCATCAAAGTGATGCTGCTTATCTCCATTTAAACAGCATTATCTGTTCCTCTTCTAGCCACACTGTATTGTGTTTGAATATTTGCACAACTCTATAATTCTTGTTTCTTCTCCCTCTTCCACTTAAGCGTTTGTCTGTTTTGAACAAATGGCTCAAGATTTCTAAAAGAGCTTCTTTGTTTACCCGCTTGCTGTTCCATGCGATACATAAACATTTATTTACAAGTGTAAATCACCTTCAACCATGGTGTCAGTCTGCCGTCTAATAACTTTGCCTAGGCCATAATGCTATGGCAGAGCCACTATTTAGATAAACTGGTTGGAATGACAATGAGAGATAAACACCGTATTTACCCACCCTTCACCAAACGCTCCTGATACGCAAATTTATTCTGCCGCTCTGCTCAAATATACATTTGGGCTGTTGCTCAACCACTTCAAGCCCCTGCTCACCACACAGGTTTTAATATGCGCCAAGACGATTATTGTCAATGGGACAACAGTTGCCTTTTTATTGTTTATGGTGTTTATTTACTATTTTGTTTATTAATTTATGAATTTTATTTATTTAATCTTCATTGCTTTTGCATCTTTAGTGCTTTCATGGAAATAGATGTTCCCTTTAATGGATTATTTTGTAAGATTTATTGTGTACAATGTATTGGACCTCGCAAACGTACAGTTGAGTTGATTTTGAATTTCTTTTTGGTCAGTTCCCATAGGAAATAACTCCTGTCTTCTCCACAGTTAGATTAAATGCCTGCTCTCACATTTGTGAGGAAACGCTACTTTAAACACACACTCGTACGTGGGTGCAGCTACCTTTGTGAGAGCCACCCAGAGAGAGGAGGAAAAAAAAATTAAAGAAGTAACCCAGGTTAAGGAACAATGTATCGAGAAGTCGCGTATTTGCCGTGTGACAAAGGGCTTATATAAATGTGTTTGGCGTTATTATTCATGGTTGAATTTGGTGTTTGCACTGGTGAGTCTTACGGAGAATACTAATAACTGTCTCCAGCAATCCTGAGACCAGAGCCCTAGCAACAAAGCTATGAGGCAGACCTCCCTGATCTCGACTTCAAAACCTGACCTTTCGCTAAATAATTGTGGCTGCTAAGCTGGAGCTTTTTGGACATCGTGGTCGCAAGGCTGCGACTCCTGCATCACATTGCATTTATTAATGTGGATGACTCCCCCTTTTTTCTTTTCTAGAGAGGCAGCGCTTTTGAAGCAGTGATACGTTTTAAGTAGTCCATGTTTGAATTTGACTCAATTTGAATTGCATTGATGTCGAAACGATTTATGTATATTTTATAATCGCAGGAGAGACGGGGCCAATTTTTTTTTTCTTCGATGTAGCACTTGACCCTGGGCAGTCTTATGACTAGAAATGGGCTTTCAAATTGAAAAGAAAAATTCTGAATTTATGAAATCTGTACGCAGTCTGCTTCTGTGTGAAACATTTTTATATTAGCCTTAATAAGATAACACCATCCCCTGCATTGTTATTACAGCAAGTGAAAACGATTTCGATGTGATAAATGGTTTGTTGCACTGCTATTGATAGAGTGTGAAGAGTGAGAAGGTTTATGTTAGAGAGAGACAGAGAGAAGGCCAACCCGCACCAGGGGAAGAGTGCTCAGAAAGCCTGCCAGCGAGACAGGCTTCGGTGTTTGTCTCGTAGCCTGCGACTCTGGCCCTGAGCGCTACAGAAACATTGACAGAGGACCATGCTTCCCCCTCTTGCCAGTCACTCAGTCTGGCTCGCCACATTCCCCGTGAAAGATGGCCAGACCCAGTTTCCTTTTCAGAGAGCTGACGCAAAGCAGCTGAAAACCAACAGAGCGTCTTTTCAACTGTCAGACCTTCTTCTCAAAACTGAAGAATGGAAGTCTTGAATGTTACATTTGGGCGTGACGTTTCTCTCTTATGGAGAGTTTTGCTATTTCATGACACTTTAAACAAATGTTCTCTGAAGTGTGCAGTGCTTGCAGTTTTACAGAGACTGACGAAATGTAATTTTGTCTGAATAAATCTGTTGTTGTTGTTGTTGTTGTTGTTATTATTGTTGTTGTTGTACTCTTACTATCATATAATTTGTTCTCACACAGGGCTTAACACACAAACACCTAGAGAGGGCCCAGTGGCTGGACTACTGCCACCGCCACCCCCACCCCCACCAGCCCCAGTTAGAGGCATGGAGGAGGGGAGGCTGTCCCCCCAAAGAGCCCCTAAAGAGCAGGGATTGGGCAGAGAGGAGCTGGTCAGCAGTCCAGTCAACCAACCTCACTACAGCACCCCTGAGCCCACTTCACCTAGGTACAGTAAAAACCAGTAAAACATCATCATCTGCTTTCACACCTAACCATCACAGTCTTCTGTCACAGTCTGGGGAAAAAATTGAAACACAAGTTTGACTTCACCTTTCTGTCATTTTACAAGTTATGCCTAAAAAGACAACAGAAGTGAAGAAATAAACTACTTGTAGTCTTTGTCCATTGTGATGTGGTTATAATTAGACACCCTTTTAATGAATATATGAAACATTGCATTTTCAGTATCTCTTTAATAAGAACGGAATCGAATTCCTGGTTACAAGAGGGAAGTAATTTACCTGCCAATACACCCCAGTAATACTTTAATATTACCTTAAAGGTCAACTGTATGATTTGCGTAATATCTCAAAGTAAATAAGACAGTAATATTCTTGAAAGTTTGAAATTGCATCCCTTGTGTGTTTGATAATTGCATGTCAAAATATGACCATGATTCATTTGTGTTGCCTCGAATTGGAGTTTAATTTCAAATGAATTGTTGTCTTTTCCAGAAGAAGCGCAGATGAGTACCACGGGAATTCCAAAGTTGGCAGTGAAACCAAAAAGCAAATCCCAGTCCTAGATAAAGAGAAGAACATTGCATTCCTGTTGAAGGAGCTGGACTCCCTCAGAGACCTCAATAAAAAGGTAATGAGGTACCGTACATCTTTTGAGGAGATTTAGTACCTCAGAGTTCAGCTTGATTCCACTGATTTTTAAAAAATGATTTCATTTTTGGGAACATATATATTACGTAATCAGCTTGTTAACAGCATGGCAGTAGAACTAGCAGGACCTTTACAATCTGTTTTGTGATAAATATGAATGAAATGATGAGAGAAGGTGGTTTACATCCTTGAATATTCCCAATCAGGAAATTTCCTGGTTGGTCTACTATTAAAACTTTGTGTAGTTATGTGTCATTCATGAGGGAGGACATGTAAGCATATGCAAATAACAAAACAGACGACTCGGATGAGAAAATAAACAGAGGTCATAATGAATAAAACTGATTAATCAATAACACAAAATAGTGTGTTTGTGTGTGAGTGAGTATGTAATTGCACAGGGAAGTGTTTGGTTGTAGTTATGTATAGGGTGGGATTGAAGTGGTCTTGGATCATTTATCTACTTGCTTTTTCAGAGCTGTTGATCAGAGCTGATACAGTTGTATAAAATTAATAACTGGTGTCCAAATAGAGTCAGATTCAGTGTTTTTCTTTTTGATGAAAGTTTTATTTTTTGGATTTATCTTCTACTATAAAATATTCTTCAATAATAGTAATGATTTTTTTTATTTCCAGTTCATGAGGATATTTTTCTTGCCAATGCTTAGAGCTGTGAGTAGTACAGTAGAGATTTCCTTTGTTGTTTTGATAATACTTTTGGCTTGTTTGTTTCTTTCTCTTTACTGCTTTTATTTTAGTGTTAATTAGCTTAGGAATTCATAGATCATGAATAGTTAAGGCAGCTGATTCATTTCTGATTTTTATGGCCTTGCAAAATTCCAGAACTTTCTACTTTCATTCTTTAATGGGATAAACTGGTGTTTACAAATCTTAAAGGACAAAACAGCTGCTAATTTAAATAACTTTCATCAAATAAAGTACTATTTTATTTATGAACTGTGAATGATTGACTAATTCTGTCTTTTTTTTTTTGTTTTTTTTAAGCAAAAATTTGTTTTTTTTTGTCGTTCTGATCTTAACTAATTCTGTATAGCTTAAACTGTGTTATTACTGTATTGATACTCTTGTTCTGTGCTAAGGTTTGTATCTACATTCTTTTTGGTTGCAAATTTATCAATTTCACTTTTTACAAAAAAGGAAATTCTTTGTTTACTTCAGACAGCTATCTGATATTGCCCAAACTCCAGATTGAAGAAAATAATTCAGAATTCTTAGCCATCAAAAATGATCCAGCTGGTGGTGTTCCTGTGGTTTGAAAAAAAAAATCTGAGGTGATTGTGTATATGGTTATTGTCACTGTATATGTCTTTGTTCATCTGGAGCTTTTCTCATGACGGCCTGGGGTGGAGAGGCCCACTGAAATGACTGTAATTGATGTCCTGGGTTTGCAAGTAGCTGTGACTCCTGACAGAGAGGCAGGAACATGTCCCAAGAGTGTGTTTTTGCTGGCAGAGCTGTGAGAGAACCTTTTGAGGACTCCAACCCAGTCCTGCTACATTTTCAAAGTGTACCGGGGACAAAAACAAACTGGGTTCACAATATTTTAAACAGGAGGTTAAATCGATCATTTAAAAACTCGTAAAGTATCACTCCCCATTTCAGATTTATAGCCACGACACAGCAGTTCCTCTTTTTTATTAGCGGCTCAGAATATTGTGATTGAGAGACTAGAGCTACAGTTACCAAAGAGCGAGTGGGAAATGTCTGAATGGTTGTACACTGTTCTCTCCGTTAAAATCACAACTGAACCTGACTGGACATTCCAGACAGAAAAGCTGCCCATTGCCACATCACTATGTCATACTGAAACCTTTCCCTTACTGTTCTGTCTATACACAGTGACACTCGGAGGGAAATTACATCTGTATGTGTGTCTGTGTGTGTGTCTGTGTAGCTACAGGACAAGTTGACCCTGAAAGAGAAAGAGCTGGAGACCATGCGACTGGACAACCAGCTTCAGGAAACGGAAATGGAAGCCCATGCTTGTGAGAGAGCTGCAGGTAGGGAGGTGGAGAGTGAGGAAGGACAGAACAATGAGTGTTTGGCATAGGTAAACTGAGGAGCTGCATTATTTAATATTTTATTACAGTTATTATACTATGAATATAGACCATCACATTCCCATACACTACTGGACAATACAGAATTTTCATTAACACACCAATTCATTTCTAAAGAAATGTCTTCTTCACTGTTTTGAGACTTTGATGAAATTGAGAAATGCTGCTGCTCCAAATCCTCAACCCTCTATGGTAGAAGGGTGAGATAGGACAGTGTCGATGCTTGTTAGTGGTGTTCAGGATTTGGTGTCTTCCGCAAGTTGTTGACGGTGAATTTATAGGCTTTAGTACAACTGTTTACTCTCCACCAGAAGTTTAGCACGTATTTAGTTCAGAGCATCATGGTATGTAGGAATATCATAGATAAACTACTTTAAATTAGATATTGGTGCATAAACACCCACAATAATCACTTTATACGCTAATTGTCCATATACAACCCCAATAAGCACTACTAAGCACTTCAGTAAGAGATGAATGCAAGCATTTTTCAACTAGAGTATGTCTTTGAAAAAGAAAGAGATTATCTTGTTCAACCTTCATGAAATAAGTGCTATAGCAGTAATGCTAGCTCAAAGCACATATCAATCATATGCCTACATACCATGATGTTTTGCATAAAATATGTACTGAACTTCAATGGAGAATAAACAACTGTACTAAAGCCTATAAGCACACTGTCAACAACTTGTGGGAGACACCAAAACTCAGCTAAAAAGCAGTGACACTGACCAGCCTCGCCCTTCTACTATAAAAGACTGAGAGAATTACATTTGTGGATTTTATCGTAGTGTTGAAACAGCTAGAAAAAAGAATTTTCTTCCAAAACAAAAGTGTTGACATGGAAAATGTTCCGTTTAATGGGTGACCCCAAATGTTTGAGTGGTAGTGTACAGTTAATTTATATCGTAGAGGTTGTTTAATTCAGCTTTGAGTTTGATTTCTCTCATGATGCTTCACTTTGTTCAGACCTGAAAATAGATTTTTAATACTGTAAACAATTACCCATCTGTTATACACAAGTGTCAGAGTGAATTAGACTACATGGTAGCTAATTATTTTGTTAATGGAATTTACCTGCTCCTCACCTTTGCTGAACAAATATTGAAATTTGTTCGTGGTTCTTCTTTTTCCTTAACCATCCAGAAAGCACCGTCTCATGCTTTGATAATTAAAAGAAAACACGAGACATATATAGAGCACAATTAGGCAGCCAATTGTTCGTTTAATAATGAGATGAACATGCATGTATTTGCCAGCCTCATTTTAATATGCTTTGCATAGTTCAGGGAGGTGCTGTTTAATGAGCAAATTCTAGCTAAAATGCAATATTGATTTTCTTACTGAACTTTGTCATGGCTTAGCGGGAGGCTGCCTGTTTATCATTAAGCCATCTCAGCACGAAGAGCGGAATTAGGTGTTGATGGATCTCGCTGCTACTTTCGGTGGGCTTAAGCACAAAGCTCAGGACAGTTTGATAATCTGAAAATCTTGTGGATTTTTACTGAACTGTCTCAGTGTGTGATTATTTTGGGAGCTGGATGAGACAGACTAGATTATAACCCATGAGGAACCTAAACAGGACCCAAAAGCATAGGTGACTGGGTCTCATTTAGTGTAGGCTTTTAATTCTAAGATTTAAGCTAAGACCACTTGGGTGTAGTTTTCTTGAAAGTTTGAGTTCAAGATTAAAAACAACAGTTATTTGTTAAAGCTAGTTCAGAAAAGATTCAAATGTGCACAATTTTAAGTCATTTTCTAACAATGAAAGTTATATAAAACCTGCTTCTTTCAACTCAGGTTGTTAATTCTGCCTGTTTTAAAGTGCCAATTGAAGAGTTTGCTTCAGGTAAAAAAAAGAAAAAAGTGACTTTCTCATATTCCAAACAAATAGAACTGAGCTACCAGTTTTTCTCTTGGTGATGTTTGGCCTGTTCTGACACTCAAATAAGGGATGGGCCCTACATAATATCCCTTTAGTGCTGTGCAGCTTGGTTTCTGGGGAAGAAAATCTAAAAAAAATGCCTGCATTTTTTAGCATTCAGCAGTAAATTGTAAATGTTTTGTAATATTACAAACCATAACATACATTTTCTTTTATAAATACATCAATATTTTGCATTTACTTCATGTAGTTGCTGTATAAAGGCAGATTTAAGATTTTGCGTACAAATGGAGATGGAAAATAATAAAAAATACAGTGGACTGTTAAGAGATTAAATATTTATATATCTGAGTTAACTTTTAATACCTTTGTAGAGCTAAAGAATAAAATGTAACTCTAGTCTTGTCTTTGCTGATTTGACTATAACTGTGGGAAGGGAACGCCATGTTTTTGCTGAACAATTCATATGGGTGGGGGGGGGGGTGGATCCGATTTTTGTGTATTCATGAAATCTCAGCCTGTATTAAATATATGTGTATTGGTGGACGTGAGCACTGTTTTTGTAGATTAACAGTATTGCTTTCTATATCAGTCCTATTTCCTGTTGTACTAGAGTGGTCCTTTTGAAGTCTACTGGTCAAACACTCTATGCTTCTGTCGTGAATGGTGATATGGTGAGATGGTTTCTGACATCTGTGAGTCGCATGTAATTGCTTGCCACCCCCCTCCCCCCACCCCAGTGGTGATAAACCAGGGTATTTTGATGCTGAAATTTTCCATATAAAATGCCACTTCTGGAAGTGACTCTGACTGCAGGGCATAGCTGTTGTTTTTATTACTCCAGGCACACACATGTCAAACCTGTGTGGAGGCAGTCATCTCAAAATGAGGCTCACTTATAGTTATTAATACCTTTGCCACAGTGTTTCAGTAGCAATAACCTCTTTCCCGAAGAGCTTAGCCTTGTTATTGTGCAGCTGGAATGCTGGTTTCAGCAATACAAGAGTAATAACCAACCATCTCTGTCTCCTGTGCACTCTCTCTTTCTCTATCTATCTCTCCCACTCAGCACTGGTGGAGGAGATTTATAAAGCTCAGAGGGAGAGAGACCAGGCTGTGATGGCCAGACTGCGGCTAGCTAATGAGGAGAGGGACGAAGCTCTTCTCCGAGCCAAGAAGCTTCAAGAGGCTGCACTGGAGTAAGTCCTTCTGTTACAGTGATCCAAACCAGCCCCTTTAGCTTCTTACCTGAATCCTACTTGAAGATCTGAAAGCTAGATTGGTATCATGTGTAGTTTTAAATATGGCCTAACCCTTATATCATTTGGCTAATATTTACATTATACAGACTTATCAATATTGACTAAAAGCTGCTGATAAAGCACTCATATTTGTAAGTGTTGTAATGAACAGTTTCTCATTTGTGAGCAATTACAAGCTGTCAACGGTCATCAGTGTGGTGGCCATCTTTTTGACAGCAATATTACCTGAAGTGTACATTTGAAAACAAAATGCAGTCATGGCCAAAAGAGCACAAATGGATCAAATGCATTCAGACCAGACCTGATATGACATGATGAACAGATCATTTAGGGTTTAGTGTCTTGTTTATTCACTGATTGGTGCCATATTTAAGCTTTTATTAAAGTGAATGAAGGCGTGAATGTGGTGAAAGAATGGATGCCGTTCTCATCACCTCGTATTGCCAGCCACCCTAAACATTTTCAGGCCTTTCTCCGTTTTTTTGAACTGCACCCAGGGTGTGGGTTTACTTGCCTTTTTACTTACAGGAGGCTGCTTTGTTCCAGTCGTTGCAGGACAAGCTGGATGAATTGAGGGTGAGAAGGGTGAGGAAGGAAAAATCCAATATCGACTGGTTTGGAAATATATCAGAGGGGTGTGACATTTCATAAGAGTCCCCTTGCCCTAGTACTGGCTTGTCAGTCAAAAGAGTTGCAGTGCATAGGAAATCAATCAAGTCCTTCAGCTCAGCAGATATTTACCATTAACACCCTGCCTCAACTGCCCTAATTAATGTGATCTACTTTTTCCTGTTTGCTGATAATGCTGGGTGCAGGAAGTTATAGGGTGAGAATGCTGTTCTTAAGCGGTGGGACCATTTAAAGATGAAAGCCCTTCTGTGCACATGCAAAGGACAACAATCAATATGTCCTTGTGTAGTTTGAGAAGTAATTACAATTTTTCTTTGGGGAATACGGTACTGCTTATTGTGCTGAATGCTTTAACAGGCATGCAGCAATAAGCCATAACATTAAAACCACTTTGTTTGCATCTCTATTTGATCAGTTCCGCTTACCATACACAGGGGTTGGACAATGAAACTGAAACAGCTGTCATGTTAGTGTGGGAGGTTTCATGGCTATATTGGACCAGTCTGGTGGCCAATCTTCATTAATGTCACATTGCACC
>BRDA01018384.1:0-16879 GCA_036984385.1 Crenuchus spilurus | reverse complement strand
CCCCCACTTCTCCTGCCACATTTAGTAGTGTGCCTTTCATTCGCGAATCAAGGTCCAAGGGTTTGGAGGTACAAGGGTGAGGAACAGAACCCAAACTGAGGTCCAGTGTGAAATATCCACAGTCAGTCATGATTTGGGGTGCAATGTGCAGGTGTTGGTAAATTCTGCTTTCTTAAATCCAAGGTCACCGCAACAGTCTACAAAAACATTTTAGAGGACTTCATGATTCCTTCTGTTGAGGATCTTTATGGAGATGCAAATTTCATCTTCCAGCAGGACCTGGCCCCTGCCCATGCCGCCAGAAGCACCAAAGCCTGGTTTGATGCCCATGCCATCAGTGCTTGACTGGCCAGCCAACTTGCTGGACCTAAACCCTATTGAGAATCTATGGGGTACTCTCAAGAGGAAAAGAGACCCAACAACAAAGAAGAGCTGACAGCAAGCATCAAGGAAATCTGGGCTTCCATAACTCCCAGGCAGTGCTACAGGCTGATAGCCTCAATGCCATGTCACAGCCAACCAAGTATTGAAGATTGACATATTTCGAAAGTACCATATTTTGATTGATTTGATCCGAATTTCTTTTTTTTCTGCAAAAACTGAGAAGTAGTTTGGGCTAGATTTTTCCCCACAGTATTCAAATTTTTTGAAATCCTGTTTTCCTGGGTTTTATGAGCTGGAACCCCAAATTATGTGAAAAATACTTGAAATCATTTCAATTGTAGGCCCTGAATCTATAATCAATTTAAGTTTAACTTTTTGAATGGAATTCTGGAAATTAATAAACTTTTCCATGATATTCAAATTTTTTGGAATGGGTCTGTAAATATAACTGGATGTAGTGGGTTTTGCCTACCTGGAATTAATCCATTGGTTTAGTTCAGGGGGAGGAGCTAAACTCTATATAAGGTTAAGCTTAATCACTACAGGGACGTCAGTTGGTGTACAATAGTTAGGAGTGAATTTTGAGAGAGAGATAAGATGGGTCTTGTAGAATTCTCTGTTTAGCTGGATATTCCATCTAAAATACTCTGGTTGTAAATATTGTACATACTTACACAGTCCATTTTCTATTATGTAGTTTTCGGGAGTGTGATTAATTGACTTGCCTTCTTCCTGCTATCATGTAATAACAACAACAACAAGGGGCCTCTGACTGTTCAAGATCACATAACTCTTGATTGAGGAGTTGATCTTAGAGGGAAAGGGCCAGATTTCAGAGTTGCTGCCCCCCAAAAACAGCATTACTTTAATATCACCAACAAATGATAGCGTACAGAAATGACTATAAATGAGGACAGGCAGTTAAGTGCACTTTAAATAACCACAACAGTTTATTGGTAAGAAATGTTTAGCCCCAATTGAAGTATGTAGTGAACGAACAGGTTAAACTTTTAACTTCAGAGAGGAAAAATTTAATTTCTTCACCAATAGCAGAAAACACACTCTTATTCGCAGAGATATAGTGAAATCTGGTCTTTTGAAAGTCTTTTTTAGAGGCTAGGATGCAGATTCCACTGCTACAAAAGAACATTTAGAGCAAAGGACTAGAACAGCCATACATTAACAAAACAAGAGGTCTTAATCTCAGTTTTAAAAGTCCACACAGGGTAGGACAGACATTTCTGGGCTTAAAATAAGAAATCTGAGTTTACATTGTGTTGTGGTTTAAGAAAGCAGTTCTAGTACAACAAGAATAAAACTCTGGCACCCATGTCCAGCAGAGATAATATGTGGTAAGGCAGTGGTCATTAAGCCTGCTCCTGGAGCTCTAACGTCCTGTAGATTAGAATTTAGTACCAGCCTAAGTCCGACATACATAAACCAGCGAGGATGACAAGTGATCTAGACCAGACAAGTTCTATCAGGGTGACAAGATCAGAAAGATAGATCTCTAGGAGTTGGGCTGATGACCACTAGTTTGTGTCTGATATGAATGAATAATGACAGACACTAAGTAACAATCTGAAATAAAAAGAATATAATTAAGAGGACTTGATCAAAACCAAATGCTGTATATGGTTAAAAAGTGTCCCAGTGTGCACCAGCAGCTCGCACCACAACAGCAGTGGGGTTTAAGTTTTGTAACGGGCTACACATGCACGTAGCTCAGCCATGTTCACTCTTTATATTCAGTGTACTTCTTAGCTGATCCATGCACTTTGTTGGCTGGGTATTTTCTCCGATTGAGCTCCATTTTCTGCAGTACAGCCTGAGGCAGATCTACCCTGCATTTCTCTGCCAGCTCCACTAGATAAATGCACACGTCGCTGAGCTCCTGGGCCACTTTCTCTCTATCCGCATCACTCCAGTCAGGCAGACCTTCAGCCACCTCTCCACGCCACTGGAACAGCTCAGCCACCTCTCCCACCTCTCCCACCAGAGCCAAGAGCAGGTTCCTGGGCTGATGGAACTGGTTCCAGTTCCTCTCATCTGTGAACTCAGCCTGGAGTCTCCTGATCTGCTCCAAACTCGGTTCGGCGCTGAAGGTGAACTGCTGTCCATCCGGTTCAGAGGGGTTAGGACTCGCTGTGCTCGGATATGCTCCATTAACATGGGCAGAACCGTTCTGATAGCTTTCCATTGTGACAGTTAACCTAGTGACAAGCACAAAAGTATAAACATCTGAGAATAATAAAAACAAAAAACATAAAAACTTAGTTCTCGAATAACACTGATTTGCAATACAGACAAAGTAAAGCATGGATCTAAAGACAGTATACCACAGTCATTTCATATTAAAATGTAAAAGTTTGATGCAGTAAAGAGCTGTGATTGTGTTTACTGCAGCTCAAACGTTGCGCAGATTATACCCATTTAAATTTGGGATTAGCAGTTTAATACTAAAATGGATAATTCTTATTCTTTTGTTTGTTTTAAATAAATCAGTATCTACCATATTTTCTGAGATTTTTTTATGCTGTATCCTGCAACATTCATTAATGTTTTTAAAACAAAGTGACACATCAACCAATGTGCTTACACACAGAGAAATGTGACCTCCAGATGTAACCCATCCATGCAGTGAAACACACACAAGTGAACAGTATGGGGCACAGAGCACACTTGCCCCAAAGAGCAGTTGGGCATCTTGCCCAAGGGCACTTCTGTCATGTTTTGTTGGTTCAGGGGCTCAAACCACACAAGGCTGGTTCTTTAACCACAAGCCCACAGCTGCCCCAAATGTTGTTCGAGTTGCAGTTGAGAGCACTGAAACCTAACTACTAATACAGTCACATATTCGCCCCTTTCACAAATCCCAGAATGCACCGCGCAACCGGCAACATCCCGTTCACCATTTTCTCTTGTTTGTCTATGCCAGCTACGCTACATAAACTGTTTACAACTTTATTTGGTAAGTAAATACTTACGTGATATCTACTAGCTTTTGTAACTATATGCAGATAATATGTCTTTTGATATTAAACATAATATCTTGTTGTGTCAACTTGTATTTTCAATTTATGCAGTGGGTTTTTAGTGTAAACACGTTGTTGCAAGCTATTGTGTTGCATGCTATCAATACTAAGCTACACTATCATGCACAATAATTTGTGGTACACATTTTTTATGAAAATAGCCAAAAATGAATTCAACTGGTGGATAGCCCTACAAATGTCACATTATGAAATAGTACATAAGCCACGCCTAGGCTAGGGCCCTGCATGGCCTAATCAAGCCAGCCAGTGTATGTTTATATCATTAGAGGCCTATTTATTTATCAGTGCAGTATATATTTCGGTATATAATTAGGGTGAATAAAATAATGTTTGCAGTAACCTACCTCCAACAAAATGATCAAAACACACTCTGTCATAGTCACTTGCTGACCAGTTTTCACGCCTGATGGAATCTTCCCAAGTTTTCCTTAATGTGGTATCTTTAGGAAACCTATAGCACAATCTTTTCTGTTGCTGTTGTTTGTCTAGCCGTTGCCGATTACTGCATTGTGGTACACAGCATCTAACCCTAATTGGCTTGTTTCTACGTTTTATTTTAAACTCTCCTGCCGACACATTCACTGCTGCCGTTATGTAAACAACTACATCGGATGTTGCCAGTCGCGCATGGAATTGTGGGATTGTGAATAGGGCGAATTGAGAAGGTTTGCGCTCTAAATAACCATCATATCTACAATTTGAATTCCGCATTTTCTGAGGTCATTAATAAAATAAACAATTTACCATTTATCAGTATTGGAATCGGTACATTAATCTGGTTAAAACGGTATTATATCGAAAGTAACATGAGTGGTATTGTCCAGCCTTTAAGTGACGCGTCAAACAGGGTATAGCTCTGCTGCATTGTGGAAAATGTAGTTTCTAACGCTAGACCGCATATATTTAAACCTCGTGTTTACGCAAATCAACTTAGACCTAATTAGAGCGACACAATAACCCGACATAAGCGCATCTTAACGAAAAGGACCAGAGTATATGTTACCTTACTGTTGTGCTGTAAAAGCTATAAATACTAAAACTGTTTAAAACAAGCAAACAAACTCACAGAGAAACTCAGCAGCTCCAGCAGTAAACTCCCGCCACCAAACACGCGTGAGAGGAAGTGGCAAAATAACGCGTCATATCGCAAACAGGAAGCTTATCACTGCAGCTTCATGGGACATGTAGTTCTTAGCGATAATAAGCTCGTTTCCTCTTCCTCCTGCCACACAAACGCTTGAAACTCAATTTCCCAAGTCACCCCGTGTTAAAACACACAACAATGGCTGCCTCCTCTTCGGGAAAGAGTACTTTCATGCAGTTGTACACAAGGTTTAGGTTAAAACGTCTCTGCAATGTTGGTCAGTGTAATATCTCCATTAGGGCTGTTAGCAAGTCTGGATCTACGTGTCAGGCACAAGCCAAAAAACAGAGCAAGAGGTAGGAAAGCAGATTTAATGTCTCAGTAAAGGGTCATCACTCGTCAAGGGCTGCTTGTCAGGATCAGTAATAACAGTAATAATCAGTGGAATAATATGATATTACAGTAATATAGGCAGACTGTTCATGTGTGAATATGGTCAGTACAGTCTACAGGTCTGACCCCCTTACCTTCATTACCTTTAGCTTATTTAACATCACCTGAGAGTGATCAAGTGCTAAATGCACTAAGTTCACAACATGTAAACATTAACAGTGCAGTGTGGAAAAAGTATGTGAACCTTTGGATTTAATAAGTAATTGACCCTCCTTTGGCAGCAGTAACCTCAACAAAATGTTTCCTGTAGTTACAGATCAGAGCTGCACTGCAGTCAGGAGGAATTTTGTACCATTCCTCTTCAAAAACCTGTTTCAGTTCAGCAATATTCTTGGGATGTCTAGTGTGAATCACTCTCGAGGTCATGCCACAGCATCTCAATCAAGTTGAGGTCAGGACTCAGACTAGGCCACTTCAGAAGGTCTGTGTTCTTCTGTTGAAGCCATTCAGTTGCTAATTTTCTTCTATGTTTTGGGCCGCTGTCCTGTTGCATCACCCATCCTCTTCTAAGCTTCAGTTGGTGGCCAGTTGGTCTTTTCTGTTGTGTTTCTTTCCAAACAACTCATTTTTTTTTCATCTGGCCACAGAATATTTTGCCAGTAGTGCTGTAGAACAATGTGTTTTTTTGGACAGCAGTGGCTTCCTCTGTGGTGTCATTCCATGAACTCCATTCTTGTTTCATGTTTCACTTATTGTAGATTTGTCAACAGAAATGTTAGCATGTGCCAGAGATTTCTGTATGACTTTAGCTGACACTCTAGGGTTCTTCTTCACCTCACTGAGCATTGTGCTGGGCCCTTGCAGTCATTTTTACAGGACGACCCCGCCTAGGGAGAGTAGCAACAGTGCTGAACTTTCTCCATTTATAGACAGTCTGTCTTACCGTGGATACATGAACATCAAAGTGTTTAGAGATACTTTTGTAACCCTTTCCAGTTTCATGCAAGTCAACAATTCTTGAATGTAGGGCTTTTTAGAGCTCTTTTGTGTGAGGCATGGTTCACATCAGGCAATGCTTCTTGAGAACATCAAACTCAAAACTAGTGTGTGTTTTTATAGGGCAGGGCAGATTTAACCAACACATCCAATGTCATCACATTGATTGGCTCCACGTTGGCTGACTCCTGGCTCCAGTTATCTCTTAGGGCAGTCATTAGTTTTAAGGTTCACATACTTTTTCCAACCTGCATTGTGAATGTTTATATGTTGTGTTCAATTAAAACAGAATTTATTTGTGTGTTAATAGTTTAAGCAGACTGTGTTTGTCTATTGTTGTAACTTAGATAAAGATCTGAACACATTTTATGACCAATTAATGCAGAAATCCAAGTAATCCAAAAGGGTTCGCAAACTGTAGTTTGTGTTGTTCACTGCAGTTATCTAACAAGTTATCTAGTGTAAGATGGCATCTGATTAGTCCAACAGAATATTTTAATTCTGCCTCAGTGTGGTTCCTAAAGTGTTGAGGGTCACTGAAATGTGTAAATATTGTTATAATTTAATGTTGTCAACTTTTTTTTCAGTGAGCTACGTGGGGTCGTGGGACTGGAGATTCATGCACAGATTCTTGCGACATCCAAGCTGTTCTCCAGGTCACGTGTGACTTTCTGCAGCCCACCAAATTCAGCAGTGGCATTCTTAGATGCTTCCCTGCCAGGAACCTTACCGGTGGGTTCTAGAGTGTATGGAGTGATACTGGGATGATTCATACCAAAACATCCATACGCAGAGGAGGGTGGGGCAGGATTAGTGTGATGTGTATAATAACTAGGCACTAACTATGGGGAACATCTGCCCCTCAAACCTAAGTACTGAGAAAACTGGAAGAACTACAGGAGACATTCAGATGATATTGAAAGTCAAAATGACCCCACATGTACTTAAAAGGAAGATGGACACACCTAAGGGCTCCACTAATAAATATATTTATTTGATAAGCAGGAAAACATGAGAGACGTGTTTGATCATAAAGAGTAGACAGTCAAATATTTAGTAATCAGAAACAAGCCTGGTTTATTCTGCAGCAGCAGAAACATCAGCATGGGGTTCAAATGGCTTAAGTTGAGGGGTTTTCAATGTTTACATTAGAATTTAATTTCCATTTATCAGTTTCTGCTGCTTTGGTTGTTTGAAACTTTGATCTGCTGCTAAAATTAATGACTTTTTTCTCACTGATTTAAGACTGTGAAGTCTTTGAACTAAATGAACCACAAAAAATACTTTTTAATTAGAATAAAAATGTATTTTATCAAAGTGACATGACTGGTAGTCCAGTGAAAGCAGTTTAGCCACTTTCACGTTGAGCCTACTCTTCTTCATATGCAGTGCAGCTCGAGGATATGGCTGTCTAACTTTAAATAATACAATGTAATTCCAACTTTAACTAGCTGTACCAACAGTACTAGTCAAAAATATGGACACACACTCTGGACATTCAGTGGTTTTTCATTATTTAAACATTGTCCGCATTGTAGATTAACACTAAAGTCATTCAAACTATGAAGAAACAAATGCAATTATTTAGTAAACAAAACAGTGATAAACAAACCAGAATATGTTTATATTTTACATTCTTCACAGTAGGCACCTCTTGCTTAGATGCAGCTTTCTTGGCATTTTCTCAGTCAGCTTTATGAGGTAGTCACCTGGAATGGCTTTCAGTTAACAGCTGTGTCTTGTCAAGAGTTCATGACTTGCATTTCTTGCCTCTTAATGTGTTTGAGACATCAGTTGTGTGTCTACTTTGAAGAATCTAAAATCTGAAACATGTTTTGTTTGTTTAACACTCTTAAGTTTACTACATGATTCCTTATGTGTTCCTTTGTAGTCTGGATGACTTCAGTGTTAATTTACAATGTAGGAAAATAAATAAATAAATAAAAGCATTGAACTAGAAGGTGTGTCCAAATGTTTGACTGGTACTGTACATATCTGATTTTTTACAAGAAATAGTAAGTGTTGCTAGATTTACATTAGTAAGTTTAGCAAATGAGTAAAAAAGTTGTACCTCTAGTGAACCTCTAGGATTAGCAGATAATTAGAAGGTGAAACTTGAGTCAGGTGTAGTCAATGAATAGTATGACAATTAGGTGTGAGTGAGTGTCCTGTTTTATTTAAAGAACAGGGATCTTGCAAAGTCTGATCTAAATGTCCTGCCTCAGGAGAACACTGAAAAACAATGGTGTCAAAGTCTTGACCTTTTAGATTAAGCAGGTCATAGATTCATCTAAGCTGATATACAGAACTGATCAACAAATACCAGAAATGTTTAGTTATTTTTGCAGTTCATATATTTTTGCATCAGACACTTAATTTTGGATCTTTTTCCTCAATTAATAAATCACCAAGTCTAATTTTTTATCTCATTTGTTTGATTTGGTTCCATTTATCTACTTTTAGGACAATTTAATGAAAGTTGAGATCTGATTTATGCAGAAATATAGAAAATTTTAAAGGGTTTACAAAATTTCTGGCACCACTGTATATTGTGTGTATTATGTGTGAGCTATATTGCATTATCTGCAGGCCTGTTCATTATGTTTTTCAATGCCCAGCTTCTCAGAACTTCATTAGTGAAACCACTGAGATCCATTACAAAGCATTTATTGTCCATGTGTACATTCAAAATGTTGCTCTCATTAACCATCAGTTCAATTATAAATATATTATGAAGTAACAGGCTATCCCCCCAGTAGAATGTGTGATATAGTCTGGGTTTCCTCAGGTGCTGAACAGAAGGTGTGTTGAGGCAGCAGTGATAACAGGACTGGCCTTGAACTGCACCATCAATAAGAAGTCTCTTTTTGACAGGAAGCACTACTTTTATGCTGACATGCCGGTGAGTCTCTCGGGCTTATTGTTTTAGTCCAAACTTAGCTTCAAAGTGATGCTTAAATCACTTAAATTGATAGTTCAGCAAAAATGTATACAGCACGGGAACGCTGAAATGAGAGCATATGCAACCAGTGTCGTAGAGCTGTTAGACTACTTTTTAAAGGAAATTATATCTAGATGTTGATGTTTTTCCGTAATGAGGTTTGCAGTCTTTATAAACTGTCCAGCTGTTCTGAAAATGAAACACTGTTGGCTTTCAAACTTGCATTCAATTAACTGCACTGTGAAATGGTTTATTTAGGCTACAGAGTCTTGTAAATTGATTTTAACCACTGTAATAGACTAGTTTATGGTTTGTGATGGAAAGGTGATCAAATTCAAATACTCATTTAATTGGGTAAAAAAGAAAGTACCTCTTATTTCATCAAAACTCTGTAATATTTTTTTTGGCTGTAAAATAGATATCTGTCCATGCTGGATACATGGGTAATAAAACTGATGAGCAGTAAATTAGTCAATTCTACTTCAGTAAAATAAACACAAAACATTTTAGACATGGTATAATAGCACTTTTTCAATATTGACACAGATACACAAAACTTCAGTATAACCTGATACCAAACACTGTTTTGTCTTTAAAATGTACTAAACTTTAAAATGAGCTACTTTTAATTGAAACACTTCAATTAAGAGGGCAGTCTAAAAGTACAATGCTCCAACACTAGTATGGCTAGAAGAAATAAACAGGTAATATTACAAACAAGCACAGTTAATGTAGTCTGGAGGGTGGGGTCTCTCTCCCAGGGCAGTTATTCTGTATGTGTTTGTCAAAGTACATCAGGTTTGCCTGTTTCACATGGCTCAGTGAACCGCAAGGAAGGGGTTCTCTAAGGTGCTGTACCGTCTGTGGCCTTTTCTCTCTAGATACGCTAATGCCAGTAATCAGCTAACATTGCCTGCAGCTGTGACTGGCTTATTCCTATAATGGTACTGTTGGTGGGAGTCACTGACTTTGCCTGTGCAGGACAGACTCCGCCAGTAACCAGTGCCAGCTTCTTTAATGGTCTCAGCCCTGATTGTTTCAAATAACCTGTAGTTCTTAGTTTCTGATCTTTACTGTGTTTTTGTCCACTGAAGTCAGATACTTTATTGACGTTTCAGTCTTGTGTGTTTTGTAAATCCATACCTCCCAGTTGGTTTGTCCATGATTTCTAGAACATGTGGTGGAGCGACTGCCTTGTTTTTGGCTTCTGCAGTTGGAGTGCACTTATCGAAGGCTCATCTACTCATTGTACTGATGCACTCAAGTTTGCCGTGTTCACCTGTTGTACATGGCTCAGTGAAACTTCCTATTTAGTTTATATTGTTTTTAGAGCTATCACAAACTTCACAGCCTCAAGACTACTCATCATAAAAACGACTGCGATACTATATGATCTGTTTTACTCTGCTTCTGTGATAATTCTATGATGTTTCAGGCTAGGCTTGTATCAGAATCTAAATGGTTTCCCCTTTGCTATCCAATGCAGCATTTTCTGCTGTTAGCTAATGAGTATGTTCAGCACTGCTGTGTGGCTGGTAAGTAAAAAAAAAAAAACATAAGCCGTCACATGCTGGTTTTTTTCTTCTCAGAAAGGCAGGGATGACGTATGATACACTGTAGAGAAGAAGAGAGGCCCACTACCATGCTGGCAATTGGCAGGAAAATGCAAGAATACATGTAAAACATGGCTCCAAAGTGTATGTGAAAATGCTGAGTTTTTGCCCAGTCCTCCAGTGCCCACCTGCCCTTGACTGATTGGTTTTCATCCCAGCAGTCGTTTGGAATTAGAGTGGCGTTCCTGAAGCATGTCCATGTGCCATGATGCCCCGCTGAAGAACACAGTAATTAGACGCCTGGATTAGCTGCTGAGGCACCGAGCCGTATTATTATTAGAGCTGGTAGGAAAGTTCAGCGTGACTGCAGCTTTAATTCTTACACAAAAAAGCCCTGACTAAAGCTGCAGCTGGCATTGCTGTTGGAATGAAAACATGATCTAATTTACACAATTTCATATTTATCCCAAATCCGATCCATAAGCCAAGGCATGTTGGGTTTCTTTAGGTGTGCAAGGCTAATGTAGTTAACAAGTACCGAAACCTAATACCCATCGACTGCATGCATCAATTATCACATGCTTGCTTCAAACTGGGATTATAACAACCTAATAAATGTTTATCCCTTTATTTGCTACCAGTTAGCTTGCCTAAATCATCATGCATTGCACACAGCAATAATGCTGTAAATTATAATCAGACAGATGAAGCTCATGCTGTTCTACTTTTGACCATTTTTATACAAGCCTAGTTCCAAACCAAAATATTTGGCACACTGTGTACAGTGCAAATAACAGAATGCAATGATTTGCAAATTTTACAGACCCTTATTGTACTCACATTAGAACATAGAAAACATATCAGATGTTGAAAGTGAGGCATTTTACCATTTCATGAAAAAAGAAATTTTTTTTTAGTTTGATGGCAGCAACCCATCTCGTAAAAGTTGGGACAGGGCCATGTCTACCATTGTGTAGCATCTCCATTTCTTTTAAAAGCAGTCTGTAAACATTTAGGACATGAGGAGACCAATTATTGTAGTTTTGCAAGACGAATGAAGTCCCATTTTTGTCTGATGTACTAGCATCCTGGCTGATCAAGGGTCCTCGGTCTTCTTTGCTGGATTTTTTATTTCATGATGTGCCAAATGTGGTCTAGACAACAGACAGGCCAGTTCAGCCCCCAGACTCTTCTTGTTGTGATGGATGCAGTATGTGGTTTAGCATTGTCATACAAGGCCTTGCCCAAAAGAGTAGTTAGTTATCTGGATGGGAGCATATGTTGATCTAAAACCTCTATATACTGCTCAACATTGATGGTATCTGTCTAGATATGTAAGCTGCTCATGCCACAGGCACTAACGCAACCCCATACCATCAGAGATACAGGCTTTTGAACTGTGCACTGATAACAAGCTGGATGGTCCCTCTACTCTTGAGTCTGCAGTGCATAGCTCCCATGGTTTCCAAAAATAATTGTAAATTTTGAGTCATCTCAGTGTTCCTGAGCCCATGCAGTGATTTCTTATAAAAATTCATGACTGTTTATAATGCAGTGCCACCTGAGAGCCCGAAGATCACCAGCATACAGTATTGACTGTCTGCCATGTCCCTTTCACACAGGGATTTCTCCAGATTTTCTGAAACATTTGATAATATGTACTGTAGATGGTGTGACATTCAAAGCGTTTGCAATTTTTTGCAAATTGGTGAACCTCTACTCATCTTTGCTTCTGAGAGACTCTAAAATGCAATTGTTATAACCAGTTATGTGACTTAGTTGCAAATTGTCCCCGCCAACTTTTTTTTTAATACAACTTATTTTCCAGTCTTTTGTTGCCCCTGTCCTAACTTTAATGAGATGTGTTGCAGCCATCAAATTATAAATTAGTACATATTTTTTAAAGAAATTGTAAAATGCCTCACTTTCAACATCTGACGTGTTCTACGTTCTATTGTGAATAAAATGTGGGTCTATGAGAATTGCTAATTATTGCATTCTGTGTTTATTTACAGTTTATACGAAGTCCCAACTTTTTTGGAATGTTTTTTCAAACAGTCAGGGCTGAGACCATTAAAGAAGTTAGCAAAGTCAGTGACTCCCACCAGCAGTACCATTATAGGAATAAGCCAGTCACAGGTGCAGGCAATGTTGGCTGATTACTGGCATTAGCCTATCTAGAGAGAGGAGCCAAATGGTGGTTCAGTGCACAGAAGGGACAGCACCTTAGAGAACCCCTTCCTTGCGGTTCACTGAGACATTTGAAACAGGCAGACCTGATGTACTTTGCCAAACACATATAGAATGGTTGTTGACAGCATATCTTGCAGTGTCAAAAACTGAATAAGTCTATCTGAACAACACATTTTCATTCCAGTTGGTGATTCATGCTGCTATTGTGAAACAGATGAGCTAATTCAGCAACAGCCTGAAACATTGTAACTAAAGAGCAGCATGCGAGGTAATTTTTACTGTTTAGATGGATAGATAGACTGGATAGATGTGGAAAGATCTTCAAATATAAGTATATGTCTCTACAAGCAAAGATGAAAAGTGGGCTATGTTCTTCTCTGTGGATATTTATAGATGGGAAAGCTGGAATGAAAAAAATAGACAGGAAGAATAGTGATGCCTCTGAACGTTGGTGTTGGAGAGTTTTGCTCAGCAAAGAAATCAAATGGGTCCTCAATCAAATCAAACCTGACCTTTCACTAGAACCTAGAAGATAGATCACTAGAAGATAAAAAAAACAGCTCTTACTGTGGACACATTAACAGAGCCAGGTCATGGAAAAGACAAAAGAAAGAGGACATTAACAGGATGGATGGATACAATCAGACGAATGATAAATCGGCTGCAGCTGATCCAGAATGCAGCTGCTCGGCTGGTCTTCAGTCAGCCCAAGTTCTCCCACATCACTCCACTGGTTCACATCACTGGCTTCCTGTAGCTTCTCGCATCAGATTCAAAACCCTGATGCTCACCTACAAAGCAAAAAATTAACCAACGCCTCTCTACCTAATGGCAATGGTCAAGTCTTGGGTCGCACCTCGAACCCTTCGAGCTTCTAGTACAGCTCGGCTTGACATGCCATCCTTCAAGACACATGGAAGACTGGCATCAAGACTTCTCTGTTCTGGCACCCAGGTGGTGGAACAAACTCCCACTGACTCCAACAGCAGAGTCCATTACAGTCTTCAAACACTGAAGACCATCTCTATGGAGCACTTAAGTGAGCACTAGTTAAAAATTCTTATTGTAATGCATTGTAATGCTCTTATATTGTGTATAATTACTAGCTGAGATAATCCTCTTAATGGAAACAAAACACTTTTGTACGTTGCTCTGGATAAACATATCTGCCAAATGCTGTAAATGCCCCACTTTGGCTTTAATCTAAAAGAAAAACTGGGCATTTTCACTCCTTTTTTACTCATCACCTCCCACAAATGCAGTTTCTTTAGTGCTCAGTTGTCTTTTTTTCCATTCCAACAATAAATGAATTGATTTGGTTGAACACACAGATGGCACACAGAACACACTGTGTTTTTCAGTCTTATATATATATATATATTCTTTTGGCATGTCGGTAAACATGATTAATGACCAGCTCTTTACTTTTTATGGAGTTGCTATGGTAACAGATGCAGTGTGGTGTGGAGT
The DNA here is from genome assembly GCA_036984385.1 of Crenuchus spilurus. Lineage (NCBI taxonomy): Eukaryota > Metazoa > Chordata > Actinopteri > Characiformes > Crenuchidae > Crenuchus > Crenuchus spilurus. The sequence continues at coordinate 2,809 of BRDA01018384.1, read as the reverse complement.
ATCTTTTCTTTTCAGTGTACAGCTTTAAAGACCAAACAACTGATAGTAGTGTTTGTTTGTATAGATTAGGTCTGTGTATTGGCAAGAGGCTGGTGATGTATCCATCGTGGTACAGTATATAAGCATGGCATCAGTGCGTCACTACTTATTTATGATGTGGAAGAGTCGGATGGCTTAAAGTTGTACTGCTATCTAGTGGCTGAGGTTTTAAATCTTCTTTCACTCTGTTCTTCAATAATCAGGACCCCAACGAGCAGCTATTATTTGGGTGGTGGATCATTCTTAGCACTGCAGTGACACTGATGTGGTGGTGGTGTGTTAGTGTGTGTTGCACTGGTACAAGAGGATCGTGATGTTTTTAAACAGCTCTGTATCACTGCAGAGTGAAATCAGTGCACCAATCAAAACTATCCAGCCAACAGTGTCCTGTGGGAAGCATCCTGTGACCACTGATGAAGGACTAAATGACCAAGGCAAACTGTTCAGCAACAGATAAGCTACTGTTTCTGACTGCACATCTACAAGGTGGATCAGCGAGGCAGGTGTATCCACCCCAGCAGCTCTGCTGTCTGACCCAGTGCATGATTGGCCGTGTCCGCTATCGTTCGCGCGCACGAGTTGAGTTTAGTTTATCGTTTTGTGTGTGTGTGTGTGTGTGACATTAATGCTACTCCAGATCTCACAGACGGTAAGTTACTCACGTAAACAAATTAATCACATCTACCAATACAAGATGATGACTACATTAACAAAACACTAAGCCAGCACAACAGAACCGCATAAAATAACTGATATGAACAATTCATAACTGTTTTACGACTGTGTACAACCCGCAAGTGCTTCTGGGTGATGACGTCAACCATACCGCGTGACCTCGACATGGCCAACGCTACAATATTTATTACAACAGCAAGATATTATTAGGTTATAATGAATCATTATTAGGCCAGAGAGAGAGAGAGACAAAGAGAGACAGAGAGAGAGAGAGACCGAACGTCTGTTCACGTGACACTCCACCAGTATTTTGACTTTCTTACTGACTGATAACTATTTATTAACTTGTGGGATTTTTCGACATGTATGTCTTGTCCTGCTCCCGCGACGACTGGACTGACTGACCGACCGCTCCCGCAAAAGACATAAATTGTCAGTATATTTATAAATAAATATGTTTTGCATTTTTATATTAGGTAGATCATTTTGACTTAGTCATTAGATAAGTAGCTCGCAGGCTGAAAAAGTGTGTGCACCCCTGTATTAAACAGTAACATTTCATGTATTTACTCTGATGTTTTTAGAAAAATGTTTAAAACTATGACAGTGTTAGAAAATTTTATATCGTGATAATTATCGAGATTGATCAATATAGAAAAATTTATTGTGATACATTTTTTGGCCATATCGCCCAGCTCTACACCAACATCATGTCACTGCAGTGTTTAGAATAATTCAGATAATTCCTGCTCTGTGGGGTCCTAATCAATAAAAACAGGTGAAAGGAGGCTGATAAAGTACACAGAGAAACAGATGGACTGCAGTCTGTAATTGTAGGACTACAAAGTGCACCTGTATGCTCAATGGAGCTGATCATTTAGAGTTTGAGTGAATTACTATTCACACATTAGTGAATGTGATGCATTGACCAGTGTGCTTCCCTCCACATTTCTGTTTCCAAAGCACTGGTGCCCATATGGCAGCATTGTGTCCATCTCCGGTCCAAATCCAAAAGAATTTCTCAAATGAGGCATGAATTGGAATTGAAAAGCAGTTTATTATTGCTGGGATGGGCCTCAGTTCAGAGCTTTTTAATTAAGCAGCTCAGTAACAGTAATTGAAATGGCACTGACCGCAGTACTGCTGCACTGATAAAGAATAGGACGTGTCTGAGAGTATAGAGAGTCTTCATTTTTAAAACACTTTGTGTTTTATTCATTTTGTTATTTATTTTTAGAAGCATTTACTGCCATTGTAAACATAATATTTAAATGAATGCTTTCCAACCTTTATCATTTTATTTACTTTCCTAATACCCACAACACTACAAATAAAATAACTGCAGACACGCCTAAAATGCTAAATGTTATACACAAGCTGTAGATACAAGCAGCTTAATCAGACACCACATATAAAGGTCCCTGAGTGGCTCACTGGACTAAGGTGCTGAATCTCGATCTCGATGGCACTCTCTTTCTACTACTAAGTAATGTTGGCTGGCTCAGGTGTCTGCCAGGCAATTCATCAGAACTGGGGACTCTGCGCTTTCCTCTGACTGTGTTGGCTGCCCGGCGGTGATGTATCGGCAGTAGATTGAAAAGAGGCGGAGCTTGACTTTACATGCATCGGAAAAGGCCTGTGTTAGTCTGCACCCTCCTAAAGTCAGGGACATTAGAAGTGATTACAAGAGTTGATGAATGGGTGGGTCGATTGGGGAGAAAATCGGGTAAAAATGTATTAAAAAAAAACACATATAGAAGCCAGTGGACAGTTAATGTTTGAAGTGTTATTAGATGAGGTAAACCACATTCGATAAATGTTGTTTAAATCACTTTATCACAGACTCCTTTCTTTCCTAGCATGATGACCTCCTTTTCTGTGTCAAGCTAATTGAAATGCTAAAAATAACAGGCTTATATTAAGGTTTAGGAGTCCTTAAAGTATCAGATCAGAAATCAGAAAACAAATCCTGCTTCAGATAGTACATGTCCCAGTGTCTGTAGACCTCATTATAATATACTCATTCAGTATATAAATGTTTTATGTGCTCTTAGGCAGGTTACCAGATCACCCAGCAGAGATTACCCATTGCTGT
>BRDA01018379.1:10886-24272 GCA_036984385.1 Crenuchus spilurus | reverse complement strand
AGTTAGTGTACTAATACAGTATATGTCTTGTCAATGTAATGCTGTAATGTTACACAAAAATTATATTCAAATGAAAATCATCAATTTTACAATTACCCAAAATGTATTCAATCATCCAAGATATGTTAGGTGTTTCAATTTTGCTACTTTTGTTTGGAATTCAAGATGCAAAGCTAATGTTGCAAACAAATACTAGAACCCACTGAAACCATATTCAAAACTTAAAGGTCTCAGACATGTCAGTGTAGTTTAGGACATGATATGATTTACTGTCAGCTGTGTAAGAATGTAACAAACCACACCAATGATTACACTGCTGCAGGTAGTCACTTCAGATCTCTAAAGCTCACAATAAGTCATATTTTCTCCTAAATGACATCAACTAATCTGTGAGACCATTTGGTAGAGCATATTTAAGTCACTATACCTTCTTGAAGAAAGTGTTGAACTTAGCACAATGTGATTGTACCATCTCTACCAAATGGTAGAGGTATGTTATCCACAAGAGGTCACTAGAAATGCAAAATTTTCTTGTCTGAATGTAAACCACACTGTTTCATAGCCAAACCACAAGTAAAGAAACTGGATCAAATGCTGAAAAATGCTGCATCAATACACAGAGGAGAAAAAGTTAAACAAAATGATCATGTTATTGCACAGGTTTTGTATTTGTAGTTTATGTTCTGATTTTGCAATGAAGTGCCATCTCATTGTATATTTAAAGTTTACATTAAAAAAAAAATGGTAGGGTCTTTAAAAGAACATTGACTGTTTTATTATTGCCCCACCCCATCCTCTCTTCCCCACTCCAAAAAAAACTTCTTTCTTTCTGAGGATGTTAAATGGTTAAGAAAGGTATGGATGTGGTTTTATTGATTTGAGAGTTCTTCAAGAAATTAGCTATTTAGGTGACTATTGATTTCTAGTGTTTGTTAGGAAAGTGAGCCTCACAGCTCCATTTGATAGGTAGATGGGTGGATAGATGGATGCTTGTGTCCACTGAAAGACATCTCAGGAAAAAGGCCTTTTTCTCCTTTAATCTGAGCCCAGGATCCGCAGGAGTTAGCAATGAGCCACGTGTTTCTGGAACCCGGTGGCCTTCGTCAGCGTCTAATTCAATTTCAACCCATTCGTTTTCTCTAATGCACTTTTAATTCAATTACGGATGGGGTCAGGGAAGGGTTCTCAGAAACAGTGCAGATAGAGGGTAGGTGAGAGGAGGCTGTTGACACTGGGCATGGGTGACGTGGGCACAGCACTAATTGCATTAGACTCTGTAAAGACAAGGTCAGGCTTTTCATTGAAAGCACTGGCTTCTGGGCAGAGAGTTATAATCAGGAAGAGGACACTTTTACAAAAAGGCAGTTTACTTTTAGTTTTAATGACAGCTTAAGCTTTTGAATAATTCTGTTCAGTAAGCAGGGATGGAGAGAGGACTGACCATTTCCTCTTTCAGTAAAAGTACTGTAGTTAAAATCTGAATCCCAGCAAACATTTAACCTTGTCATAACATCGTCACAATGCTGTCACAATGTAATCATGTTTGCTGGGTTGAGTCAGAATTAAGTATTAATAAAGAAAATTATTAAAGTAAGAGAAAATAAGGCTTTACATAGAAATTCATTTTGTGTCACATTTTTTATGTCTATTCAAATCAACGCTAAAGCAAAACACATTACTGAAAGAGAAAGTTTAGTTTCCTGAGACTGATTATGAGTAATCATATATATTTTTTAGTTTAGCCAACTGCTAACTCAGTGCTAACTGCTAATGTACTTGAAATACGGCATAGATGAATGTAATTTCATGTACTCCTGTTTTAAACAGTATAATTGTTATATTTCAGTCATGCTTTTGATTGGTATGTTAGGTGAAATACATTTGTTTAACTCTTTAACTGCTATTAAAAGTTAAACTAACATCAATAAAACATTTTATAAAATAATATTTCAAGTTAACTGAATATGTACCAATATTCCAATTAAATAAATTACAACGAGAGTAATGAGAATCAATGTTTGTTGCTCTCCACCTGTCATTGAGTGCCACCACAAGCTTTTGCAGCAACTGACTGGAATACAAGAACATTTGTCATCATGCCAAAAGATGTCAGAAGTAGCAAGTCTCAATGTGTGCTCTCTACAAATCTGCTCTACCTGCAAAGTGTCTAGTACATTTTGCACATGGATCACTATCTTGTTCCCTTTGAAGGTATTCCTCACTATTCATTTTAGATGCATCACCTTTCCTACCCAATACAAACTCAATACAATCAACATTGTCAATTCATTTTGAAGTGAAGTGGTTTGAATTGCAAATTCTTTCAGCTCAATGATGAAATATACCATTGACCCAAAATGACCATTACATTAAAGAATGTAAAAGCACATCATCCTCCATCATGCACAGGGTCAATATTGGAAATCCATAGACTTTAAATGCCATTTGAGATCAAGGCTTAGCGAGTGTCATCTCTGAGCATTTCTGGGGTTTTTTTTCTGTGCCATGTTTGTCCAGAGCAGATCATGCCCCGATCAATAGAGGCGCTGGAGTTAATCCAGAAGAACCAACTAAAATGCTGGTGAAGATAATAAATGACAGTGTCAGGTATGTAAGTGTTATACATCATATTTTATGTTTACATTATATATATTTTTAAATGACTTTCAGCTACAGCACACATGCCATCTATTTTATTGATGTACCACTGATGACCTCTAATGTATTGATTATTATCTGCTTACATTGGAGACTATCTGCTAGATTTCAGAGAATAGGTAACAAACCATCAAAACAAAAAATATTACAGCAATTTTATACATTTCACTTGAACAAGTCTACATTGCTAACATTAATATATAACATTATATATTATGTATGATATATTATTTCTATAACAGTGTGCTTCACCATGTTTTTTAATGTTTTATTCAAATGTATAATAGCATGTTCTTTAAAGAAAGTGTACAAAAACAAAGTTACTATTTTTTGAATAACATTTTTGAATTTGCAGTATAATCAACTTAATTAATTAATTAATGTTACACTTATATAGCACCTTTCTAATACCCAAAGATGCTTTACAATCAACACAGTCGTTTTACACACTTAGAACTGAACCACACACATATGCGAGAAACAGCAGCCAATCACGCACAGAATGTCAACCGGAAGCGACCGTCCAGCTGTAGGACTGCATCAAGTACATTAGGGATCACCCAGCACAGTGCCTGGACAGACATACACATACATTCACACACACCAGGGTCATTTAGAGCCTATTCACCTGATCTCCGTGTTTTTGGATTGTGGGAAGAAACCAGAAACCAGATAATTGTATCATTTTTAAGCAATTTTGTAGATAATTTTCACCTGGACAAGTGTAGATTTTCATGTTCTTCTAAGAAAATATTGTGAAACCTCCCATCACAGTACTGTTTCTGTTTTTGTTTATAGTTAACCTGGTTCTGTTCCAGTCATGTTCTCTGAATGTCTGCACTTCTTCTTCTTCTTCCTTGCATTAGTCCCGCACAGGTGCATCCCAGCTCCATCAGAGCAACGGGCTGCACCTGAGTCTTGTTATTCCACAGCCCTGGTTCCCCATCCCATGTATGATTATGTTTGGTTTAAATGTTCCCTCATGTGTCACAGTTTTCATCAGTCATTGTATTGTCGCATCGTATGTCCTTGTGCATTGTCGTCACTGCCACGCTGTTTTTTTTTAGTTCATGTATCACTTCCTCTTGTGACAAATATTCTTTGCCATGCTTTTTAAATGCCTTCCTAATTAAAATGGCATGTTTTTAAGGTAGGTTACTGCGTTCAATTTTTCCATTTGCCTTAAAAGCAAAAAAAAAAAAAAAAAAAAAAAAGAATTGTTCAAACACTGCTGTCAATATTACTGCATGTATGCACTTTTACTGGTATGTAAAGTTGTCTTTCACTGATAAAATATGTAGTTATCTATATATTTTCTGAAACCTCCGGTCACAACCTTGTCTATATTGTCCACATGTTACATTTTGTTTACATTTACGTCATGTCTCCATCTTGTTCCTGCCCCTATCATGTTCTGAGCAACTAGAGCTGTCTCATGATTTCACAGCCCTGGTTCCCCATCTCAGGTCTGATTACTTTTGGTTTATATGTTCGATTATGTCACAGTATTGGTTGGTTTTTCTTTGTAATGTCATTATGATCTAGCATATTTGTCTTACTGGAATGTCACAGTCACAGTTTTGTTCACAGCCAAGTATCTTTTATGTCAAATAAAGTAGTTTTGTCGAACCCTGCATCTGACTCTTCCACACTATTGACATATTTACATGAACATCTTTTAATATCATGTAAAATGTGGTCTCAATTTCTGAATATTTGTCAGGAAATATTTAAAATAATATTTTACATTTTTATTTTTACTTTTTATTTTAAAAAGTATTGACTATGTCCAGTCATAGAATAGATCTTTAGAAATCATCTTTACTGATGTGTTCTCAATAGAAATTCCGCAAAAACACTTTATCCTATAAACAAAACTAAACATACCCCAGAAACCTTAAAGGGTCTACTTTTCAAATACATTTAGATTGAATTTAAATATATTTTTAGATATTTGTGAGGGAAGCTTAAATAAGCAGACACATTTGTAAGAGTGAGTCAGACAGTTGCGCTTTATTTTCCTGCCAAATGACACAATCTGTCATTAATATGATGACATTGTGGGATTACCGGCAGTGAAATGTGTGGGATCTGAACCGACCAAAGATATCTCACCTGAGATGAACATGAAAAATAGACCACCTGAGTGTTTCACACCTATCTTATGAATATTCAGTGAAGGGTCAGTGGCTGAGTGAAAACAGAGTCTCACCTCACATTTGTTACAAGCTTGTACACAAGCTTTAGAAATAAAACACACATACAATTTCTAAAAACTGTAATAACCAGTGTGTAGCCAACACCTCTGTTTATTCAGTTCTGAGCTCAAAAGTCTTTGCTAGAAATGTTTAGAGTGTTTTTTCACAATATATCAGCACATCTGAAAATATGTTTTTGGAAAGTCTAAGTTTAGAGCAGATTTAATCAAAATATAGATTTATGACACTCTGTTTTGACATTGACTGTCTTACTCTGTTGTTTCTGAGTTTGTGCTGAACAAAAACCTGTGTAACACTGTGGAAAAAAAAAATTTAAGGTGTAATTTGTAAAAAAGCCAAAACATTTCAAACTACATCAGAGTGTCTGAAATACCCTCAGACTCCAGAGCATTAACATGGACCTTTTAGTGCACGGCAGGCCATAAATTTTTAGATCATTTGTTAATTGTTAACATGTCCAGTCCTAGAATAAAACTGAAGACCCCTCCTTTGCTAATTTAGTCAATTAGCATGGAGTTGTATGGAGAAATTTTAAATAGATTTTTAATGTAGATTTGTGCTGCAAATCACTTAGTTTTTACTTTCAAGTCTTGACTACCCCACATAAACATGTCAACATCTACTAAACTACAAGGTGTTTGGCCTTCTTTAAAGTAGAAGACCAAAAAATCTCACTTGATGTCGGCAAACACAATGTAAATGAAGGGAAAAAGAAGGCAGTAGAGCATGAATATAGATTTTTGAACTGTTTTGTAGAGATACAAAACAGAAATATTGGGCTATAAGAAGGCCAACAAGGATATAAAGCCATTACCGGGCAAGATTAATTGATCTGAGATCTCATAGCAGTTTAATTGAGCAGAAAATAGCAGATGGCTTTGATGGCCGTATCATAAAGAGAGCTTGTCAGCAGAGCTTTAATGGTCTCTGTGTCCAATTTCAAATATTTCCTGGCCATCGTTTTTCCCCCATTACCTTCACTGCCAGAGAGGGGGGTGAAGAGAAAGACAGGGAGGGAGAAAAAGTGAGTGAGAGACATGAGATCCAATGTTCTCTCTCACTCTCTTTCAGTCTTATCTCTTTTCTCTCCAGTCAATCATTTCTGGCAGGTTGTGCAATAAACTCGTCTTTGGCCGACAAGTGTGTGTGTGTGTGTGTGTGTGTGTGTGTGTGTGTGTGTGTTGTGCTTAGGCAGTGGTGTATGGCCTCAAGGGGGGAATGGGGTGGTGGTGTTTGTTGACAAGCTGATGTCGCTCTTTCTGAACAAATGCTAATTTAATCAATCTGCAATAAATCCCCCTCAGTGCTGAGTCATGACAGTCTGTCCACCCCAGTGGCAGAGAGATAGAGAGTGATAGAGAGAAAGACATAGAGAGAGACATAGAGAGAGAGATAGGGGGCAAACAAAAGCACTGCCAAAGCTGACCACTGCGCGCAGAAATCCTACAAAGAGACAGCTGCACACAATACCCCCCCACACACACACCCCCCAGCACACCACAAAACACTTCTCAGCACATGCTAATGCTAATCACCTGTGGTGTCCATACTTCTCCACTATAGGGCAAACTGCTGAGACTTTGGCTTCTTTAGTGGCATGGTGGTGGGGAGACAGGGGGTGGGGATGGAAGGTGGAATGGCAATGTGGTGGCCATTAAAAATTAATCCAGGCCCTTCTGGTCCTTTGCCACCCATCAATCTCTGGCTGCATCTCAATCCCAGGCAGACGCCCTTCAGAGTGGCCAAATGTGTGCTTTTTTTCTCCTGAATAGCCCCAGAGAGAAAACAGCAGAAGGTCAGAGTGCAAAAAGGCAGCATTTTATGCTTAATCCTCAAGAACAGGTACTTAAAGGCAGATGGAAAGTGTCTCCAGTGACACTGTACACGCTGTAAAAGCAGAGAATGAATTGATATGTCTTGCACATGATGTTAAATTCACTAAAGAAGAGAGGTTTTAGCACGCTGTGTCACTGCAGTGCTGCTGTACAGTGTGGATTATACAGGATTCATTTGACTGAGAAAGATTGACATCCACTACCACTGATCGACTACCACTGACAATAATGTTCCTGCATTTAGAAAAGAAAACGTACTTTAAAACAGCATTATCTTATAAATGTGCTGTACGTGTGCAACAAGTTTTCTGTTTTTCACTTTACAGTGAAAGTGCACTGAATTTGAATATGAATTATTTAAAAAGTATTTAAATACTAGTCCATCCAGCTTCTCAGCTAGGATGCCTTCATTGACATTCTGATGCAGTATCACAGCCCATGCCAGCAGACTATAAATCATATAAATTCTATATGATTTTAATGATATTTACTACTATAAGCCAGCATGCTGGTGGCATCCCCCCTTAAGTGAACACTAGCCATGCTGAAAAAGTCAGTGAAGCTCTCTCTCCTTTCTTTTGCCTCCTCCCCCCACTGCCATTCTCCTCCAATCATGGGTTATGTAATGGAGGAGCAGTCACCATGGCAACCCCTCCACTCCAGCGCCCCCGGTGACCGGTCCTGATGGGCCGCGAGCACAAGGATGGCAGGCTAATGGCATTCCAGCTGAGCGCCGTCAGCTCTCTGCACCCCCCTCCTGCTCCCTCCCCACTGCCTCTGGATCACAGAGCCACTGACCTTAACTGTTCTGAAGAGGAACAGCCTAACCCAGTGGCTCCTCATACTGATCCTGCTTTACCACTGACCTGCACAGTTCAATTACATGTGATTCTGAATTATTCTTAAGATATACTGAACATGCACATGTGAGTTATTTGTGCTATAGTGGATTTTAGACAACAGTATAAAGATATTTACTTTTTTAGCCCTATTTTCCAGGGTACCGCTAGAGTTTCCTCCATCACACAAAAGCATCCACCCATTGCAGATTTTAGCCATTCAGGACAAATTTGCTAAACCAATAGTGCATACTTCACTGAATATTATTCAGTACCATTAAGTTTTGTTTAATTTTAACTGCTTATAACATCCCAAAAGTGATGCCACTCATGCCACCCTCAGATCAGTGCATCATTATACACTACTGCAGTATTACTCCACTCTTATGGAGTAATATGCAGGAAAAATATATACAGTAAAAATATATACAGTATCTCCTGATTTAAATGTTTTATTATTAATAATAATAATAATAATAATAATACATTTTATTTATAGGTACCTTTCAAGGTACCCAAGGACACCTTACACATAAAATAAAAGCAAATAAAAACAAAAAATAAAGAAAAAAACAAGGCATTTCAGGTAAAGTACTCAAATAAAGCATACATGAAACAAGATTAGTAGAAAGAGACAAATAGTCCTAAACAGTTATATTGAATCTAGATTAATGTCAAGTTTGTTAGACCTGTTTAAAAAAGTATGTTTTTAATTTAACTGGGATTTAAACGTAGATAGAGAATTGATATTACAAAGGTCCTGAGGAAGAGAATTCCTAAGGCAAGGAGCAGCATGGCTAAAAGCTCTGGATTCCATAGTAGAAGAATGAATGATAGGTATAGTGAGAAATAAAGATGAAGAAGATCTGAGAGTATGGGATGGGGTATAATAGTGAAGAAGATCAGAGAGATATGGAGGTGCTAAGTTGTAAAGGGCCTTAAATGTGAGAAGAAGAATCTTATACAGTGGTAACCCTACTTACGAGCATCCCTACTAACGAGTATTCCAGGTAACAAGTCGAGATTTCGGAATATTTTTGTTCCAGGTAACGAGTAATATTCCAGCTAATGAGTAGCGTAAATTTCTTCAAGTATGCCAAACCGCTAGGGGCGCTGCGGTCATAGCATCTCCTAGATGCTACCGTAGAAGAAGAGGTCAGTCAATACCTTTGATCGCTGTCCAGTATAAGTGAAAGTGCCTCTTGAAAGCGATGCTAAGGTAGCCAAAGGTAGTGAACAAGAAAGTTAGATACATTTTACTTTTACTTTTCATATGATAAGTGTAACCATGCAGCCGCCAGCCTACACAAGCACCGTCGGTCTCACTCTCATTAGCGGACAGCCTACACGAGCGTCGTCGTCGTCACGTTTATTTTTTAAAAAACCCATATAAACACATTATTTAGCATATTAAAGTATACTGTATATTGGCCGGGGAAAATGCATCCAGCTAACGAGCATTCCAGCTAACGAGCTCAGCCCCTGACGGATTAAACTCGTAAGTAGGGTTACCACTGTAGTCTATTCGTGCTTTAACATGGAGCCAGTGAAGTTGTTGCAGGATAGGCGTAATATGGTCAAAGTGAGGGGTGCAAGTGATAATCCAAGCAGCAGCATTCTGGACCAGTTGAAGTTTACTGAGAAGTTTGGAGGGCAAACCAGAGAGAAGTGAGTTACAATAATCAATGCGAGATGTGACCATGGCATGAACAAGTGTAGCAGTATTATTTGAAGTAAGAGAAGAACAAAGGTGGTTAATATTACATAAATGAAAGTATGCGATCCGGGTAATGTTATTAACATGGGCTTCAAAGGATAGTGTGCTGTCGAAGATGACACCCAGACTCTTTACCTGAGAAGAAGGTAAGAATACTGTATTGTCATTTGTAAGTTAAAGACTGTTGCACTTGGCCAAAATTGACTTTGTACCCACAAGGAGAACCTCAGTTTTATCACTGTTTATCAGGTTTTAGTAGGTTATGTGAAAACCAAGATTTTATTTCCAGCAAGCAATCGGGAAGAGTAGAGAGAGGAAGAGCCTAATTGGGTTTGGTAGAAATGTAGAGCTGAGTATCATCTGCATAACAATGGAATTGAATGTGAAATTTCCTAAAAAATTGACAAAGAAGTAGGAGATAGATAATAAAAAGAAGAGGGCCTAAAACAGAACCCTGAGGAACTCCAGAGCTAACAGGAAAAGACTGATATCTGAAATCTTTAAGTTGAACAAACTGAGTGTGTCCAAATAAATAGGACTTAAACCAGGTTAGTGCAGTGCCAGTGATACCGATGGAAGCTAGTCTCGCTAAAAGAATGTCGTGAGAGATGGTATCGAAAGCTGCTGTTAGATCAAGAAAAACAAGTATAGTTAGCAGACCGGAATCAGCTGACAAGAGCAGGTCATTAGTGATTTTAACCAAAGCTGTCTTTGTGCTATGAGATAGGCGGAAGCCAGACTGAAATTGTTCAAATAAATTATTATCAAAGAGGTGTGCATGTACTTGGGATGTGACTACTCTTTCAAGTATTTTAGCAATAAAAGGCACATTTGAAGTGGGTCAATAACTTCAGATCATTGGGGTCTGCACCAGGTTTTTTGAGAATAGGAGTTATTGAAGCTGTTTTGAGAGAAGAAGGGACAGTAATAGATTTGAGGGAGGAATTAATGATATTAGTAACTAAAGAGGACAGAGAAGGAAGACATGCTTTTAGTAACTGAGTAGGAATAGGATCGAGTTGGCATGTGGATGATTTAGATTTCTTAATAAAACCAGATATATCATAAATAGTCGAGAGCCTGAGTCTAGAGAACAAGGATTGAGGGGAATCACGGAAATCCAATGACTGTAGCATATGGTTTGTAGGTGTTGAATGAACTAATTGCTTATGGATATTCTCTATTTTGGCATAAAAAAGGTCATAAAAGTGTTTCACTGATCATTAGAATACCAGTGAGGTGGTAGTGCAGAAGGTGAACGTAAAATACTGTTTATGGTAGAAAACAGCGCTTTTGAGTTCCCTTCACCTGAACTTTTAAGATTGGCATAGTAAGCTGATTTTTTCTTGAATTTTACTTTTTCTTTAGTCCACATTATATTTGTCTTGAGTTATGTCATTAAAATCGCCATCATTTATCTTTAAGTGATCATTTTTCTTATTGCGCTAAATTAAACAGATTCAAATATGTAAATATGTAAAATATATCACTGTTGTCATTCATAAAGCTGAAACGCTGGAAAAAAGGCAGAAAAAATCTATGTCATGAGCACAGCTAAACTGCTGTAGGCTGCAAAGGCAGGTGAGTTTAGTGTGGACTCTAATGACTGATGAGTGAAATAGTGCTTTACATAACTGAAACTAAATGTAAACCAGTAGGAAAGTGAACAAAATATAGAATTTTAAAAGAATTATATGGATGTGAATTTAAGAGAATAATACAGCAAAGCAATACGTGTGAATGTGTGAAAATGAATAGAAATGGAATGTTCTGAACATAGGAACCGAGAATTTAAAATAAAGTGTCAGAAAGGTACAAAGCACAGGAGGTTAATTGGTCTGAAAGGCAAACAGATATGTTTTCAGTCTGCTTTTAGAAATAGTTACAGTCTGCACATCTCACAGGAGCACCCATGTGATTCACATTTTAGACTTAACTTCTCTTTGCTTTAGCACATTTGATTCAACTCAAAAATAGCCTGTAAATGAACTAATGAGTTGAGTCCAGTGAGATGGAACCAGCGAGTGGATGAAACATGAGCACATTGACAAACTGACCTTCACCAGTAAAAGTTATTAAAAGTCATTGACTCAGAAATGGACAATCTTACATTTCAAACCCAACAGAGAAGCTCTCAGAGAAAGAAGAGCATTCTAGCTCTCAGCCTTAGACAGCAGGTCTGTTCTCACCCCTGGATGTTGAGTAGGGGCACAACCAAATGCTTTTTGGGTTTGCCAGACAATTTAAGTCTTTGACACATGTTTTAAGAAGCATTTCTGCTGATTGGTCAGTATGAACATCACTCAATACAGCTGTGTGTTGTGTCAAATGAGATTTTAAGCACAAATACATCAAAGTATCTGCATTCAAATAAATGTAGCTACTGAAATAGGTGAGATTAAATGTGACTTATTTATATTATCCACAAAGTAGAACAGAAAATCTGTACAGTACTACAGTATTCCTCAAACTGTACATAAAATAAATCCTTGCATTTCATTGTTTACAATTTAAGGGTATGATCTTCTCTAACAGCTTATATTGGGATGTTAACTGTAACACTGCTTTACAATCAGCTTCACTGTCAGGAGGCTGGACTTTCACCTGGATCTCACTGAGGTCTTATTCTTCTTAAAGGTCACTATTATAACCATGCAGAAAATTTTATGTGTTAATTCTCAAACCACTTAAAATAGATCTGAAGAATTATCTGTTTAATAATAATTTGAATAATTGAATTTGATGGAGCCTAAAGAACCTTCAACATGAAGGACATAAAGACTTTTACTGAAGACAAAACCAGGATGGTTCAGCATTACCCTACAAGCACTACAAGGTAGCAAAAGGCTGTATGTTGTGTTAAAATGTCTTTGAATAGGGGACCCAGAAATAATTTTGCGTGAGGCCTCAGGAATGTTAAATCCACCCCTGGCTCCATTCTGCCTTACCCCTGCCCTGTGCATTCTGCTGTTTTCCACAAATCAGTTCATTAACAAGCTCTTCCCAAGTTGTACAGCATGTGCTGGAGCAGAGAAAACACTAAAATGTGCAATAAACCGGGATCCTCAAGGGCTGAAAACTGTTAATCCAAGCACCATCTAGACTTTAGAAGCAACTGTATAGTCTATGTAAAGTTCAAATAAACCCATTATGTCTTACAGAGGGGCATATTTGCAAAATGAGGCATCTAAAAGATTTAAACGGTAATTATCTTCAACATGATGCACAAACAAGAATGTTGTTCCAAGTTCCTGCCTGTAGCTTTCAGGCAGTGAACTCTTGCTGAAGGAGGAGACGGCACTGGCAGCAACAACCCGCCTTACGGATGAAAATCAAAGATCTCTTTAAATATTGATGAAGCTTTTCACTGAACACTGAATGAAAAAGGACAAAGTGCTACAGTTTTATGCTGACCTCTATAGTAGGCCATAATCTTCACAAAGAGCTGCAGAGCTGCCGGAATATAAACTAAAATACTGCATGACTTTTTATACAGGGGAAAAAAACAAAAAACAAAAAACTATATATTTATATATATATATATATATACAGTGGTGTGAAAAAGTGTTTGCCCTCTTCCTGATTTCCTGTATTTTTGCATGTTTGTCACATTTAAATGTTTCGGAAAATCAAACCAATTTAAATATTAGTGAACGACAATAAGTCTTACATTTGCTAAATGCAAATGCTATTTTTAAATGAAAGTGTTTATTATTAAAGTTGAAAAAAATCCAAACCTACATGGCCCTGTGTGAAAAGTGATTGCCCCCCTTGTTAAAACATAACTATGGTTTCTCACACCTGAGTACATTGTCTTTAGCCACACCCAGGCCTGATTATTGCCACACCTGTTCTCAATCAAGACATCTCTTAAATAGCACCTGCCTAACAAAATGAAGTCCACCAAAAGATGTCGTACTACACATCGAAAATTCCTAGAAAACCACCTGAAGTAAAACAATCCGTCCACGATAAATTCTCTACAGAACTAACTCTTGTCCACACCGTTATTAGTCCGGACCCACACCGATTTCTGTTACATGAGTCCACACTCTTTGGTATCAATACAAAATTGTTCCCCCCGTTAGTGAAAAGTGTGTCCCGGTACATCCAAACCT
>BRDA01018369.1:13357-16669 GCA_036984385.1 Crenuchus spilurus | reverse complement strand
GAGGCTTCGCTCCAAATCAGCTGAGCATCACCTTAGTGGTCAGTCAGAGTATCTGCAGGGAACTGTCAAGCTGGATACTTTTAGGTGTAGTGAGGAGTAGTGGGGTATATTTTCAGTGTAGTGGAGTATATTTTTGGTGTAGTGGGGTATATTTTCAGATATTTTTGGTGTAGTGGAGTGTATTGTTGGTGTAGTGGGGTATATTTTCAGTGTAGTGAGCTGTATTGTTGGTGCAGTGGGGTATATTTTCAGTATAGTGAGGTGTATTGTTGGTGTAGTGGGGTATATTTTTGGTGTAGTGGGGTGTATTGTTGGTGTAGTGGGGCATATTTTCAGTGTAGTGAGGTGTATTGTTGGTGTAGTGGGGTATATTTTCAGTGTAGTGAGGTGTATTGTTGGTGTAGTGGGGTATATTTTCAGTGTATTGAGGTGTATTGTTGGTGTAGTGGGGTATATTTTCAGTGTAGTGAGGAGTGTAGTGAGTGTAGTGTAGTGTATTGTTGGTGTAGTGGGGTATATTTTCAGTGTAGTGAGGTGTATTGTTGGTGTAGTGGGGTATATTTTCGGTGTAGTGAGGTGTATTGTTGGTGTAGTGGGGTATATTTTCAGTGTAGTGAGGTGTATTGTTGGTGCAGTGGGGTATATTTTCAGTGTAGTGAGGTGTATTGTTGGTGCAGTGGAGTATATTTTCAGTGTAGTGAGGTGTATTGTTGGTGCAGTGGGGTATATTTTTGGTGTAGTGAGGTGTATTGTTGGTGCAGTGGGGTATATTTTCGGTGTAGTGAGGTGTATTGTTGGTGTTGTTTGGTATATTTTCAGTGTAGTGAGATGTATTGTTGGTGTAGTGGGGTGTATTTTCGGTGTAGTTAGGTGTATTGTTGGTGTACTTAGGTATATTTTCAGTGTAGTGAGGTGTATTGTTGGTGTAGTGGGGTATGTAGTGAGATGTATTGTTGGTGTAGTGGGGTGTATTTTCGGTGTAGTTAGGTGTATTGTTGGTGTAGTTAGGTATATTTTCAGTGTAGTGAGATGTATTGTTGGTGTAGTGGGGTGTATTTTTGGTGTAGTTAGGTGTATTGTTGGTGTAGTTAGGTATATTTTCAGTGTAGTGAGGTGTATTGTTGGTGTAGTGGGGTATATTTTCAGTGTAGTGAGGTGTATTTTCGGTGTAGTTAGGTGTATTTTCGGTGTAGTTAGGTGTATTGTTGGTGTAGTTAGGTATATTTTCAGTGTAGTGAGATGTATTGTTGGTGTAGTGGGGTGTATTGTTGGTGTAGTGGGGTGTATTGTTGGTGTAGTTAGGTATATTTTCAGTGTAGAGAGGTGTATTGTTGGTGTAGTGGGGTGTATTTTCGGTGTAGTTAGGTGTATTGTTGGTGTAGTGGGGTATATTTTCAGTGTAGTGAGATGTATTGTTGGTGTAGTGGGGTGTATTTTCGGTGTAGTTAGGTGTATTGTTGGTGTAGTTAGGTATATTTTCAGTGTAGTGAGATGTATTGTTGGTGTAGTGGGGTGTATTTTTGGTGTAGTTAGGTGTATTGTTATATTTTCAGTGTAGTGAGGTGTATTGTTGGTGTAGTGGGGTGTATTTTCGGTGTAGTTAGGTGTATTGTTGGTGTAGTGGGGTATATTTTTGATGTAGTGAGGTGTATTGAAGCCGTGCCGTTGTAAATGATTGATGTTGGGATTTTGGACTGCAGCCAGCATCACACACTCTCTCCTGCTGCTCTACATATGTACACACAGCGTGAGCTCCACTGGCACAGACCCACAAGCTCTCTCTCTCTCTCTCTCTCTCTCTCTCTCTCTCTCTCTCTGTCTCTCCCTCCCCTTTCCCCTCCCTTTTGATCATTCTCTGGCAGACTGTCTCTCTCTCTATCTACTTCACCAACACCTCTCTCTCCCTATAATATCTTTCTCTATCTTGCCCACTCTCCAATCTACTCTCTCTCTCTCTTCTGCAATCTCCTCCTGCTCTAATCTTCCTCTCGCCCTGTGTAGAGCCATCCATCTCTCATAATCTCTTTCTCTTTCTCTCTCTCTCTCTCTCTCTCTCTCTCTCTCGCTCTCTGTCCTTTTCTGCGTATTGCAGGCTCTGAGTGTAATTGTCTTTGTCCTTCTCTGAGTGTTGTTGTGTCCTGCTCTTGGAGTGCCACCCCAGTAAAACAGAATAATAGAATATAAAATCCAGCTGTGCTGATGTTATATTGATGCTGTTGATGTAAACCAACAGCGTTTATATGGACAACGTTCAAACGTTGCCTAATTTATCAGAAATATTCTCTGTCAGAGACATTCTTTGTGTACATTTTGTCAAACGTTGGCACAACGTCCAAATTAATTAAATATTACATAATGGACAAAAGTATTGGGACACCGCCTGTTTCCAGGGTATTAAAAATAGTTCATCCTGCTTTCCAGGGAAGACTTTCTACTAGATTTTGGAGCATTGCTGTGAGGATTTGATTGCATTTAGCAACAAGAGGATTAGACATGGTGCCTATAAGTTAATGTTCAGTCCTATTGCATTGGCAGTACGTGTACATTTGTACAACTTAAAATAGCTGAGTGCATTCATTAAAAGTAGTGTCCACAAACATTTGGACATATTAAGTACATTTGGCAGTAACTCTGTTGATGTGAAATATACTTTATGATATATATGGTTGATATGCACCAATGTAATGAGCCATAAATAAGTGCAATGAAAGCAGAACTAAATTTTGTAGATGTGAATTGTTCAGTGAAGCTATTGACTCTGTAGGAAGTGAGGATCAGTTCTGCAGAGAGAGAGAGGAAGAGAGAGAGAGAGAGAGAGAGAGAGAGAAAGAAAGAGGGCTCTCCTGGTGATGCTACACACACTATTGATCCACCGCTGGTGGTGTCCAGCAGTTTATTTACCAACAACAAATCGATTTTGCCCTCCACTGTGGGACATTACACTCTGTCCGAGAACCCTCTACATTCTGCAGTGTTAAAACTAGTTTGTCTAGAACCGTATGTACTCTGCAGAGAAGCAGTTCTATTTAAAGAAATTTCATTTGCAAATCAAGAACCTTCACTCTGCACTATTTAAACACGTTCAATGCTGGAACAGTTGTAATTTTTTTCTAGATTTCTGCATAAATTTGTTCTAAAACTTCATCTGATTTCAGTATCTGGGTTTTGACCCCCACAGTGCAACACCTGCACCACAGCAATAAGTAAACATTTACAGTAACTGTTGATCAGTGTGTGATGTGTACATATAGTGTCTGTTATATTTGTGATGGTGTGTGATGGTGTTTGTGATGGTATCTCTGTGTGTAGGTG
>BRDA01018369.1:857-8357 GCA_036984385.1 Crenuchus spilurus | reverse complement strand
TCCCCTAAATGTCTATGTGCCTAAGACTTTTGCACAGTACTGTATGTACTGTATTCTTGTTTCATTTAGACGGGTGTGTCCTGTACACCTAAAGTACAGGATTTGTCAGATCCCATATTCAGCCCTGAGAACATGGATGACACTGATGGAGAAGGTTTCAAATCCCACCTGCAGAAGCTGTGGAACAGCCTGAGAAGCAAAGTGCAGGCCGATGAGACTGAAAACAACACTTTAAAACCGGTAATGCTAATTACATATTCATATGATCCACACAGTTATTCTGACAGACTGTAATACTCTACAGGAAGTGTAGGGGGCGATGTGAGCTCTATTTTTCATATAAAAGTGCTCTGTAATGTTTATATGATCCACACAGTCATTCTGACAGACTGTAATACTCTACAGGAAGTGTAGGGGGCGATTTGACTTGTTTCATTTAAAAATGTTTGTCAGTTTAAATGTGTATCTCTTCTTCTGTCCTGCAGGTGTAAAGAGCAGATGAGACGAGACCTGGTTCCCAGCCAATTAATAATGATCCTTTGATTTGACCACAGAAGAAAGTTGATTCAGGTGTTTGGAGTAGTAAATGCGTCCAACAGCAGGTCTTAGTACTCATCCAAAATATGAAACATCTCAGGCTGTTATACAAGAACTGGACGAATAAACATCCCGGACATCAGAAATGACAATACTACATTAATGCTGATTTCCTATTGTGTCCTCACATTTCCAATGGCAGTAAAAAAAAGTCTGGACACACCTGATTAGGTGAACGTGTGATAATTCAGAAATGCAGTTACTATCATGCTAATTGGTTGGAAATACACTTCCATTGTGTTATTGGGCAGGAATTGAATATCACTGACCAGAAAATCTTGAGGAAATAGCCTAAAATCTTTCCCCTGATTGAAGTTCTGGTACCAGCTTTCTAAAAACTTACCACCATTAAAACAGACTTCACTAATGTCATGTGCATCATGTGGGCAGCATCCTGTTATCCCCAATGAAGTACTACAGGACCAACACAAAACTGTGCTGAGCTCCTTTCTATGAATTTGTATCTATAAGGTGGACCAAAAAGGTAGGTGTGTCTAATAGAGGACAGTTAGTGGACACAGTGTTTAACATCTCTAGCAGCTCTGCTGTGTCTGATCTACCAACACACACTAATACACCACCACCACGCCAGTGTCACTGCAGAGCTGAGAATAATTGCCACCCTTCCACTGAACATTGAGGAATAGGGTGAAAGGAGGCTAACAAAGTATACAACTTTATTTATTGAGGAAAAATTATCCAATTTTACTGGCAAAAGTATGTGAACCTTTAGGATTACCAGATTACCAGATGGTGAAAAATTTGATCAATGAGATGAAATCAGGTGTGGGTGGGTGTCCTGTTTTATTTAAAGAACATGAATCTAGGAAAGCCTGATTTTCTAGTTTGTACAAGAGGAGTGGTCGACCAACAAAGATCTTGTCAAGAGCAAGGCGTGTAATAGACCACCATCAGTAAAACACTGAACAACAATGGTGTGCATGGCAGGGTTGCAAAGAGGAAGCTGCTGCTCTCCAAAAAGAACATTGCTGCCCATCTGCAGTTTGGTAAACATTGCGTGGACAAGCCAGAAGACTATTATAATAATATTTATACATTTATGGATGAGATAAATATAAATATTTTGGGTTTAAATGAGAAGTGAGTTTGGAGAAATGGAAACACTGCATTCAGACATAAAATCCTTATCCTATCTGT
Source organism: Crenuchus spilurus (assembly GCA_036984385.1). NCBI lineage: Eukaryota > Metazoa > Chordata > Actinopteri > Characiformes > Crenuchidae > Crenuchus > Crenuchus spilurus. The sequence continues at coordinate 6,602 of BRDA01018369.1, read as the reverse complement.
GAAACATGGTGGTGGCAGTATCACTGTTTGGATCTGTTCGGCTGCATCTGGGCTTACCATCATTGATGGAACAATGAATTCTGAATTATACCAGCATATTCTAAAGGAAATTTTATGAAATATAGGAATGTGGGTCAGCAGGACAGCAATCCTAAGCACTCAAGTCATTGGGTAATGGAATGGAAGTATAAAGTCCTTGTTTTGGAGTGGCTTGTGTGACAATCTGATGATGTTTTAGGATAAATATCTATAATCTCGGCCACTCCTGGTCTTGGTATTGGTCTGCACAACAACAATATTGTACACTTACAGTACATACTGGCTACCATGGTGCCTGGGGAGCAGTTAGGTGTTAGGTGCCACTTTGCCATGGTTTGGAAGTGAGAGGTGTTGTTCGTTCATGCCATTTCGCTCCATGTTTCTAACCCTTTGACCACAGCTTTAGGCAGGATGGGGACACTTAAGAAAAACCGACACATTTAACCTGTAATGTCCTGTAAAAGTTGCTTGTTTGCTGTAGTTTAAGCGGCGTTTTTTTCTCAGGCTACTGAACGCTGTGCTGCAGTTCCCATGTTTCTATTCGATGAGTGTTACATGTGGACACATCTCTCACCATCTGCTCCGGTTCTGCGTGAAGAACGAGGTGTGTGTGACTAATCGAGCTTTACATGAGCAATGGAACTGCATTGAACCACACACACACACACACACACACACACTCCTACAGCTATACACACAATACAGCAGGTCAGGGGTGGAGCTTCAGCTTATTGCCTGAATAAACAGTAAATATATCAACACTGTCAGGACCATCGTACCTCATTCATAACTTTACATAAGAAACAAAACATAAATAATTTTTATTTCAAATCATTCTGGATTGTCGGTCCACTCGTGAACATTTTCACACAGTGCAAATCATATTTAATCATCTAATCATAATTAATCATAATTAATCATAACAAATACAAACACGTATTTTCATAAACATCTTCATTTGTCTGATTTATGTCATTTAGCTTTGAGCTATCTGAGCTTTCTGTTGGAGAACTTTATCTGAGTGTTCTACTGGAGAACTTTGAGTGTTCTATTGGAGAACAGTGGGTGTTCTGTTGAGCTGAATGTTCTGCTGAACTCTGTATGTGTGTGGCTTTAGCTGTAGATGTAAGTGCTCCTGTAATTAAGTGGTGAAATGTTTGATGAAGATGACAATGACAAGGGGCACAACCTGCCCCAAACACCCCCTGGTGCAGTTGGGTTGGGGTCAAATCATTACTCTGCTAAGACCTCTCTCTCTCATTTCTCTCTCATCTCTCTCTCTTTCTCTCTCTGGGTGGTCCCTTTTTGGTCCAATACAAGAAGCTCAAACAATTGACCAGCCAGTTTATAAAGGGACAGATTTAACAAGATTTTTGTGCAGTCTAATAACACTGGAGTACCAGAGAGAGAGAGATTTAGTACAAAAGCAGTATCCCTAAAAGTCTCTTTGAGCAACAAAGGTGTTTGTCAACAACTGAATGAAAACAAATTGTTTAAATGTTTAAAATGTGCATATTTCTACCACTATGGTGCATTATATCTTTTAAACGATTCAAGGAATCTGGAGGAATTTCAGTGTGTAAAGGGCCCAAGAACGGCACTGCATCAAGATCCGTCATTCATCAATAGCTGATGTAACTACATGGATAAGAGATTACTTTGGCTTTTACCAAGCTCTACAATACAGAGATACACTCACAAATACCACTTAACACTTTACTGTGCAATAAAATAATATGTTTCTTTTCTGGCCTAGTGGATGTTTTTTAGACTAACATACTTCTACCAATTGGTAGAGATGGCACAACCATGTTGTGTTAAATTCAACACCTTCTTCAATAAGATATAGTGATTTATATGTGCTCGATCAAATGGTTGAGCAGAATGTTAAAGGGTTACATTTGCAAATTTACCCAAAAAATAAAGAATGCAAAATTTTAAAGGCTTAACCTTCTAGAGTTGGCAGGAACAAAACCAAAATTCTGCTTAAATACTTATGTTTTATCCTAGAAACACAGGTATATATATATATATATATATACAGCGTGAATCAAAATATTTTTTTAGATATTTGTAAGAGGAGCTTAAATAAGCAGAGACACATTTGTGAGAATGAATCAGACAGCTGCTCTGTTTTTCCCGCCAAATGTCTGTCATTCATATGATAATGACATGGTAATTCTGGACATTTCATTGGTTGGATTACCAGCCTTGGAATGTGTGAAATTTTAACTGAATAAAGGCTTCTCACCTCAGTGTTTCACACCTATCTCATTAGTTAAGCTTTAGAAATAAAACCACATACAATGTCTAAAAACTGTAATGAGCAGAGTGTAGCCAACACCTCTGTGTATTCAGTTCTGAGCTCAAAAGTCTTGACTAGAAATGTTTAGAGTGTTTTTTCACAATATATCAGCACATCTGAAAATGGGTTTTGTAAAGTCTAAGTTTAGAGCAGATTTAATCAAAATATAGATTTATGACACTCTTACTGTTCTAACACTGTTGTTGCTGAGTTTGTGCTGAACAAGAGCCTGTGTAACACTTTGGGGAAAAATAATTTTAGATGTGTGTAATTTGTGAAAAAGTCAAGTCATGTCAGACTACATCAGAGTGTCTGAAACACCCTCAGACTGCAGAGGGCTAAAAATAAAGAATAAAAACCTGTCAATTTTGAACTGCATTAAAGAAAAAAGCCAAACCCAAAGCGAGGTTTGTGGTTTGAGGTTGAGGATGATCACAGATGATAACAGATAATAGACTGATTATAAGTGTATACAGTCCTTTAGATCTAAGCCTGAGTGGACGTTGTGGACAGAGAGTAAGAGGCTGATGTCTGTGGAGAAGCTTCTCTAATTATCTTGTAAAAAATCAGATCTTTACAGCGTGTGGCTCCTATAATTACTGTTAATTTAGCCCCCAGATTCCTGCTCGTTAATTTTTATCCTCGTATGTGTAATTTAGTTTGGGCCCCCGGAGCTCAGAACAGGGTTCTCTGTGTGAGTTCTCAGCGGCCCTTCCAAACGAATTAGCCCGGACCGCCAATAACAGGGTCCGCATCGTTTATGCGTTGTTAAGCCGTGTAATTGAACAGCCCATAGTTTGCATATTACGCCATTAGAGTAATGTTCTCCGGTTCTCCCTGCGCACGCCTCGCTAAGCCGCTGTGGCCACTCCGTAATGCACCGAATTACAGCCCTAATTACCACAAATGTTCTTTTGATTTGGGTGATTTCACTGTTACACCACAATGATGTTCATTATTACGCCAATAGATTTCAGCACCATATCTTTAAAGTCTCTTTTGCTCCCTTCATTAATCTCCACTCGCTCGGACACGATTATCCCCCCCAACACTCACAATACTCGCCTGTTTTAGCCACGATGACCCCAACTAAGACATTTCCATCACTTCCTGAGCTTCTACACCAATCACAGCCCAGAGAAGAGTGTGGAAGTGAAGATAAATCATTTGATGAATGTAGTGATTAGAATGCACTCTAATGTAGGAGGACTGTTGGGTGAGTCTTTGTCTGTGTTGTTTATTTAAAAAAATGAAATTGTTCTACTATTTCCTGTTTATTATTATTTTACAGCTTAATGTACAGAATATCCAGACAGACGGACGGACGGACGGACAGATAGATAGATGCAGGTAAATGATATAGATAGATAGACAGATATATAGATGGATGGATGGATGGATGGATGGATAAATTGATGAAAGGATGGATGGATGGATAAATTGATGAAAGGATGGATGGATGGATAAATAGATGGAAGGACAGAGACAGACAGACAGACAGACAGACAGACAGACAGACAGACAGACAGACAGATAGATAGATGATGGATGGATGGATGGATGATGGATGGATAAATAGATGAAAGGACAGACAGACAGACAGACAGACAGACAGACAGACAGACAGATAGATAGATAGATAGATAGATAGATAGATAGATAGATAGATAGATAGATAGATGATGGATGGATGGATGGATGATGGATGGATAAATAGATGAAAGGACAGACAGACAGACAGACAGACGGATAGATAGATAGATAGATAGATGGATGGATAAATAGATGAAAGGATGGATGGATGGATGGATGGATGGATGAATATGATACAACTGACATGAATGTTTTATGTATTTTAAAAGACAGGGAACAGCCTCTCTCTCTTTCTCTCTCTCTTTCTCTCTCCCTTTTTCTCTCTCGCACTCTCACTTTATCTCCCTTTCTTTTTCTCCCTCTCTCTCTCTCTGTCTTTGTTCTGGGTGAAAGCTGGTGTAAGGGGGACATTTATATGCTGGGGGGAGGCACCATACGATTGGGGGTAGTTTTTGTGGTGGTGGTAGTTGGGCAGTTGTTTGATTGCCCGTACCACCCACCTTGTCTCCATAGCAACCAGCAGTTAAAAAAAAACAAAGTGTACTGTACTCTGGATAGTCGTGCCGGACAGTGTGAACTACTGCAGCACCAACGTAACACTGCTGAGTGTATTTGCTCCCTACACATCTCATATCTGTAGTGATGGACTTTTTGCTGGTGAAGTCATTCTTTTCTTGATGGATATTTGGAACTACCTCCACCATGCTTCTCAGTGTTGGCTTTGCGCCAAACATACCTTTTGGAATTTTGGCCAAAATGTTAAACCTTGGTCTCTTCAGACCCGAACATAGTTTTGGCAAAACACAGCTGAGCCACCCCACAACCCAGACATATGAAGACTATATGAGATTGTTGTCACTACACATCCAGTACTTGCCAAAAATTCCTGCGGCTCCCGTAATGTTGCTGTAAAGCTTTAGTCGGCCTCCTGGACCAGTTTTTTGTCTTTTCATCAGTTCTGAAGGGAAGTCCAGTTTTTGTTAATGTCACTGTTGTTCCAAATTTTATTCACTTCTTGATGACCATCTTCTCTGTGTTCCATGGCATATCTAACGTCTTGGGGACATTTGTACTCTTCTCTTGATTGACACCTTTCAGCGATGAGATCTCTTTGATGCTTTATAAGCTTTTGGTGACTTTCGCTGAGTTGCAACTGATTAAATATTAGGAACTCCTACTTGAACATCCATCCATCATCTCATCCACTTCATCCTGATTAGGGTTGTAGTTTGTCCCCTATTCCCTCACCAGGTACACTGTCCTAGCCAAGCCCAAGACAGGGTGCCAAACCATCGCTGGGTACCGACACACACTTTACCTGACCTGCAGGAGGAAACTGGAGACACGAGGAGAACATGGAAACTCCACCCGGATGGGAACTTGAACCGAAGACCTCAGAGCTGAGAGGTGCTAATCACCAAACTGCCCTCCTACTAAAAGCCGAACTTTATTCGGGGTTAATCAGCATGTCTTTAAATGATGGTGGTTGTGTATTAACTAGTATTTATTGATTAGTTAAGCCACACCCCCAATTACAAGAATGACCATATTTATGCAACCATATTATTTTAGTTCAGTGGTCTGATTTTTTAAAAGCCTGGCATTTTAACTGTGCCCACACTTGTGCATGCCACTGTATACACTATTACATACACAGTACAGTGGTAACCCTACTTACGAGTTTAATCCGTGCAGGAGCCGAGCTCGTTAGCTGGTTTGCTCGTTAGCTGGATGCATTTTCCCCAAGAGTCGAGACTCCAGAAGCCAAGTTCAAGGGTAGGCCCACCTCAAAGGTACAAGAGGAGCAC